>PVKV010004651.1:0-93694 GCA_004027835.1 Alouatta palliata
CTCCTGCCTCAGCCTCCCGAGTAGCTGGGACTACAGGCACGTGCCACCATGCCCAGATAATTTTTGTATTTTTAGTAGAGACGGGGTTTCACCATGTTGACCAGGATGGTCTCGATCTCTTGACCTCGTGATCCACCCGCCTCGGCCTCCCAAAGTGCTGGGATTATAGGTGTGAGCCACCGCGCCCGGCCTCATCTTCATTTCTAAACAATACTTTTGCTAGATAAAGAATGGTAGGTCGATCCTTATTTTTTCTCTCTCAGCAGTTTAAATATTATTTCATTATCTCCAGCTTGATGAGAACTCTGCGAAAGCAGAAGAAAATTATATTAATTATAACAAACCTTACTGCAGCCCCAGTGGAAACCCTGATTGCAGTGTTTTGAGAGTCCCTGAGCCAGAGGGCCCGAAATTTCACCTAGATTCCTGACCAAATGGAAACAATGAGATAATAAATGTTAAATCAAACCCACTAAGTTTAGGGATCATTTGTTTTGCCACAATAAATACCTAGTTCAGAGAATATCCTAAAAACGTCCACAAAGAAAAAATTAGTTACATGCAGCGTAGCAGGAGGAAAGCATTAGACTTCTCTATAGATGTTCTCAAAATTGTGAGAGAAAATTAATTTCAATATACCATTTGGACTAGACAAACTATTAATCAAACGTCAGAGTAAAATATCAGACATGTATGGACTGAAACAAATGATCTCCCATGTATTCTTTTTCAGGAAATTACTGAAGGATATATTTCACCAAAATAAGAAAACAGGCTGAGCATGCTGGCTCATGTCTGTAATCTCAGTACTTTGGGAGGCTAAGGATGGCTTGAGCTCAAGAGTTTGAGATCAGCCTGGGCAACATAGTGAGACCCCATATCTACAAAAAAAAAATACAAACATTAGCTGGATGTGATGGCATGAGCATGTAGTCCCAGCTACTCGGGAGGCTGAGGTGGGAGAATCACTTGAGCCTGGGAGATTGAGGCTGCAGTTAGCAACGTCAACACCACTACATTCCATCCTGAGTAACAGAGTGAGATCCTGTAATAAATAAATAAATAGAAAATAAATCAGAAGAAAGGAAGGCATAGGATTTAGGAAAAAGTGAATCCAAATCAAGAGAATTCTAGGAGTTCTAGGTAAAGGGAGGCAGGTCACAATGGCTCATGCCTATAATCCCAGAACTTTGGGAGGCCCAAGTGAGCAGGTCACTTGAGATCAGAAGTTCGAGGACAGCCTGGCCAACATCATGAAACCTCGTCTCTACTAAATATACAAAAATTAGCTGGGCGTGGTGTCATGCCTCTGTAATCCCAGCTACTTGGGAGGCTGAGGTGGGAGAATTACTTGAAACTGGGAGTCGGAGGTTGCCGTGAGCCGAGATCATGCCATTGCACTCCAGGCTGGGTAACAGAGTGAGACTCCATCTCAAAAAAAAATAATAATAATAAAACAAAATTTTTAAAAAGTAAAGGGAAAACCCAAGATGATAACTAAGTAGTAGGCAGAACAGCCATCCACTTTGGAATACGAGAGCTACAAAAGGGCATGCCAAAACAAAAGGTAAATACTCAAACATCCAGCTCAAAAATTTGAAAATAATTGCTGCTGGGTGACAAGAGCTAGGTGAGGAAGGGAGATGGCGGTAAGCAGGGGATTCCTACCTCATCAACCTATGGGGCAATTCTATCTTAATCCCTGTCAGAACTTCCCCATACTCATTATTTCTCCAAAGATAATCTGTTTCCTGCATCACAGAATTGATATGTCCATAAAGAACACTAACTTCATGCAGAATTAGTCCTAAGAGTTCAAACATTGTTTGTTCTGCCTTATTTCACATTCACTTTATTCTCAGATAAGCATACTACTAAAGGCACTGTTTCTTCATTGCTGTAGAAAATTCCTGCAACTGAGACACACTGCACCAATCATGATAACCAAGAGAAAGAGAATATGATAATCAGCCAGGCCTGGAGACCCTAAGAAGGGAAAAGAACCTGCATAGCTACTGGAACTTAGGGAGCCATGAGTGTGCAAGTTGACTAAATTGTGCCGACACTCCAAGCAAGCCACACAGGCCTGGTGCATTACCTGTCATCACAGGGTCACTCTCTCCTTCCCAAAAATGGTATAAAAACTGATTTATTATAGTCCTGAGGAGAAAAAAAAAATCCTTGAATGGGTGGAGAATACATTTTGGGAGAGACTGTAACTGGGTTATTCAAAACTAGAGTCTTTGAAATCCTCTATTCTTTTTTTTCTTGAAACAGGGTCTCACTTTGTCACCCAGGCTGGAGTGCAGTGGCAAGATCTCAGCTCACGGCAGCCTCGAACTCTTGGGCTCAAGCAACCCTCCCGCCTCAGTCTCCTTAGTAACTGGGACTACAGGTATGTGCCACCATGCCGGGCTAGTTTTTTTTTTTTTTTTTTTTTTTTTTTTTTTTTTTTAATTTTAGTAGAGACAGAGTGTTTGTTGCCCAGGCTGATCTCAAACTCCGGGGCTCAAGTGATCCTACCACCTCAGCCTCCCAAAGTTTTGCGATTACAGACACGAGACACCATGCCCAGCCAGAATCCTCTATTGTAACCTAAACAATGAGCATGAAATAGCAGGGGGGGCTTAAAGGACTGAGAGCCATCACAGCGGAATGCAGGAATTAGGTACTCTGGGGTAGCTGAAACCTCCACTCCCCTCTACTGCTCTGGTTTTTGCCAGAGGTGGGTCCGCTGGTAAATGCACAGGACATTTGTTGTCTTTGGCTACAAATTTAGAGAAATTACTTCCTTCCAAATGTTCATGGTCTGGTTGGAATAGTATCTAGTGCCTGCCTCCCAACAAAGGAGGCAAAATGGTCATGTTCTATCTATCAGTATACTGGTACAGCCAGGAAGCCAGAAAATGAACAAAATTGGCCTGTGGGTTGCTTCATTTGCAGACTAAAGGAATGGCTGAGGAATTAATCCAGCGGTGGTACTCTAGCCCTAGCTTTCAAACGGAACCGTTACAGCGGCTCCTGCTTCCTGGTTCTCTAGGAACTAACTTCTTGCCAGCTTTGGAGCGTGGTTCTTAAGGTTCCTATTGGGTCTGTAATCCTGCAAAATCTTTCCAATAAATTTATTTGCTTAAGTTGGGTTCTACTTCTTCTTGGAACCTAAGAACTCTAACTAATACAGTGGTTAACTGTGGGCTGTAGTAAATTGAACGCAGCTGTTCCTGTTCTGTCACTGCCATGCCTGATTTTGTTTCTAAATTGAAAAATTATCATAAATATCCCCCAGTTTTCATGAGCTCTCTAAGGAACATGTCTAATACGGTCTTCTCTCTCCCTGTTAACACCACTGTTAATAGTATTTTGATGAATCTACTCCCCAGTTTGATGTCATAATGTAGCGCAATGGAATTTGAACTGATGGCCTAAACTAGAGCCAAATATTATAATTACCCATTACATTGGTAATATATTGATTAGGGAGAATAGGAACATGGAAGACAAGGTGTGAGTTAAGAATAAAACCAACCAAGGAGTCGAGAAATGTAAGTTAAAAGCACAGAAAACCGAATTAACAAAGGACAATACAACTTAAAACCCAAGTTATTCAAAATGGTGACTAATTTTGAATAATTTCCTCTATTTCTTCTAGTGTTTCCCTGCCCCTCCTTCTTCTGACACTGGCTGCTGTTAAAATCTGGAGTCGCAATCCTACTCCACCTGGATTCACGAGGTTGCTAAATGCACGAACTCAACATTGATCCTGTTGGTGGAAAAATGACACAAGCTTCAACGTCTGCTATCTCCTGTGGGGCCATCTGGGGCAAATTGTTGTACACCCCTGTCCCCACCGTGCTTGGGATGGGCTGAATGTGAGGACCCATAAGGAATCAAGTTATTATAACATCTGCTTATACAATAGGACATAGTAAATAGCCAAGAGCTGCGTCCATACTCAATGGTGGAAGGGACTGAGCCATTCTGTTTTGGTAATTGGCAACTCACTTTTTCTGAAAATAAAGTGTCAGTGATAACTGGGATATATAAACCTCAAGTCAGCCTCCTGCTGACTGTTCCACGGTTAGTTAAGAATTACACTGTGGTGAACTAAAAAATGCAAAAGCTTAAAGCAATTGTTTCTGTGAGTGACAGGAAAACATTTAGTAAGTGTCCACTGGTCTCCTGAGTGAAGGAGCAGGGATTTCACTTGATGATCATCCCAATCCGCCCTCCCAGAAGCACCACAGCCCCGCTTGAGGCAGGTGCCCCGCCCCACACACTTCACTGCTTCCCAGGGTTCCCCCCGCACACAGAGAAAAGCAATTCTCAGATATGTTCTGGGTTACTCAGTAAACGGGTTGCGAAAGTTGTTAAATTAATTTCTCGTATATGTTACATACACACACAAAGATATCAACAGAGCAAACAAAACTTGAAGATTCTAAGAAGCCTGGAGGGTTGAGCCGCTGGTGTGTGCGTGCTTCTCTATTTCCTCTTCCTGTGTACAGATTAGTAGGATGTGATTTAAAGTTTGAAACGATGATCCTCGTTTCCACAACAATTTGGAGCAGTGGGGCACCGCAGCTCAGCAAAGGAGGCTGCGGGTGAGCCTCCCGTCTTTGGTGAGCCTCTTCTCTTCCTGTGGACTTCACCTACTCACCTGCCTTTGCCATCCTGGGTTACTATATTTAGACTCAACTCTAGTTCGGCATCCTCCATTCTTGGGTAGATATCAAAAATTAAATCTTTTTTCTAGCCTCGTTTTCACACACCCCCTCCCTTATATCTTTCCTATAACATCCAGTAAGAGGATATCCTGCCTTCCTCCCTAGGCCAGATTGACTCGCCATGGGCACTACCATGTCTAAATGTCAGCAGGGCATTTCCAGCCTTCCTTTGTTTATAATGGATCATTATAGTGCATGGTCTTTTAAATGGGCAATAGGAACACCAGGGGTGAGCCCAAATTTAAAGTTTCCCTTTAAGGATCCTGAAACTATGATATCCTGAAACATCTAAAGGAGGATCAGGAAAGTCACTAGATTGTTGCCAACTAGATTGTTTCATGTACACATGGAAAGATTAGTTCTGACACAAGTTGCCATCAAGGTAGCCAAAACCGCACTAAAGATATTGAGAGAACCACTGAGAAGTCCTGTCAATTTCCTCTCCAAGTGTGACCCACTAAGACATACCCCGCCCCCATCCCACAACAGCTAAAGACCAAATATTTGACTTCCTCCTCCTCCTCTGTCCCCAGAGTCACCTAAAATTGCCTTGAGTGGAGTTCCAACAAGTGTCCTGATGTTCTGCTTTCAAAGATGCCTGGAGATTTTCTATAAAGTACCCTCTTAATCTCATACAAAACTCAGCCTCACCAAGACTTGAATCACATTCCGAGTGTCCAGGTGCACCAGCGCACTTGCAGAGAATCTGCTGGTCTTGATTCACTGGTGCGGACAATTGCTGCCCAGATTAGAAACATGCCCTGCCTGGGGTTTTAGAAAGTATGCTGGCAGTCACCTTTCCTCATACCCATCAGGCAGTTGGTACCTGCCATGTTGTATTGTAAAGTTTAAAAAAATAAAAAAGAACAAAGAAAAATTTAGCCTCAAAGCATTAGTACTGCAATTCTCAAGCCATTAAGATGGTACACCCTAGAAATAATCAGAATATTTTCTGTCTAGGAAAGCAGAATATGGCTGGGCCTGGTGGCTCACGCCTGTAATCCTAGTACTTTGGGAGGCTGAGGTAGGCGGATCACTTGAGGTCAGGAGTTTGAGACCAGCCTGATCAACACGATGAAACACATCTCTACTAAAAATACAAAAATTAGCTGGGCATGGTGGCACGTGCCTGTAGTCCCAGCTACTCGGGAGGCTGAGGCAGGAGAATTGCTGGAACCCAGGAGGCGGAGGTTGCGGTGAGCCGAGATCGCGCCATTGCACTCCAGCCTGGGTCACAAGAGCGAAACTCCGTCTCAAAAAAAAAAAAAAAAAAAAAAAACAAAGAAGATACATTCTATAAACATAAACTAGAGAAAGAGGAAATTTAAAGATTTGGGGACTAGATTATGATAAAATCAACTTAGAGAATCACCTGGGGCCAGCCATGGTGGCTCACACCTGTAATCCCAGCACTTTGGGAGACCGAAGTGGGCAAATCACCTGAGATCAAGAGTTTGAGACCAGCCTGACCAACACGATGAAACACATCTCTACTAAAAATTTAAAAAATTAGCCAGGTGTGGTGGTGCATGCCTATAATCCCAGCTACTGGAGAGGCTGAGGCAGAAGAATTGCTTGAACTCGGGAGGCGGAGGTTGCAGTGAACCAAGATCGTGCCACTGCACTCCATTCTAGGTGACAGAGTGGGACTCCGTCTCAGAAAAAAAAAAGAAAAAAAAGAGAATCACTTGGATTTATGCGTTGTAAACTTTGGTATAATGTAATAATATTACATTGGTAGGAAAATGTTTTATATTTAAAAAGGAAGCTCAAAGAAGAGAGAGAATACATTTTAAAGGCTTCAATATCATGACTATTTACTAAATTAAATTGTAATGAAATACATGAAGCTATGTGCGTTTTAATATTGCCAGAAATTGGATAGTAGAAGATAGAATTGGGTGCCGTCCAGAACTTGTGCATATGAACCTTTTGCATGTAATGTTGCACTTGGTCACTACGTAAGGATCAGATGTTGGTTAAATGAAATTTTCATACAAAACTGGGGAACTTCATTTGCTTGATTTTCCCTTCACCTATCGTCTCATAAGGTAGACTCTGAGAACAGTTTTCTACCATACCCAAAAATTTATTATCACAAATGGAAAAAAACCCTTGGCTGAAAACTGCCACCTTCTAGGAAAACTGCCAGCTAGTTATACTGACAACCTCCCAGAACTGAAAACAAATTAATCATACATGATTTATATAGAACAAAGCTTCACAGAATGAGCTATGAGGAGTGAGTCTACGAGAAAATAATTTGATTACACATCTTAGTGGCATACAGTATAAGGATAAAAATAACTGCAAAGAAATCTTAGATTTTATTTAATAATTTTATCAGATAAATTAATAATTCGATTAATTTTGTTTGGAATCAAGCTTTCAAGTATAAGGAAAAAGGAGGAAAATAATAAAATTGAAATGCTTTAATTGGGAATCATACTGTCAGAACTGAATTAGAAATATCAATAGGAACCCACGCTTTAAAAAAAAAAAGTATATGTTTTCGAATTCTGTCAGCTAAAATGAACTAGTAACAAGGGCTTAAGAAATGAACCTAACTTACTGCTAAGATTATGGCATCTTTCCAGGATACCCTGGAGAAATGACTGATTCCAGGAGTCATTATGAGCCTGAAGCAACTTGCTGTATGTACCAAGAGACAAGAAATAATTCAGATTAATGGGACGGCATCAAAAGAACACAACAGGGCCCCCCACTGGCCAAAGTGTGTCAATTTGAGCAGCAAAACTAATAATTATCACAGTTGATTAAATCACATTGAATCTATGAGAGGCCACGAGTCCATAGCGACACGCACAAGAAAATTTTGCTTAAAATTGAGTAAAGATGGTGAATCGAATAGAGTATATTACTTTTGGATCCTCTATTCAAACATCCTATTATTTTGACACATTTATCTGTGAAAAATACAGAATTTAGTAAATATCAAATACATAGTTAGAAAGCATTTTCTGAAACCAGGTGTGGTGGCTCACGCCTGTAATCTCAGCACTTTGGGCGGCGGAGGTGGGAGGAAAGCTTGAGCACAGGGAGTTGGAGGCTGTAGTGCACTGTGATCGTGCCACCCCAGCCCAGGAAACAGAGTGAGAGACGCTGTCAAAAACAAAACAAAAAACAAAAACACGCAAGCAAAACAAGCAAGCAAGCAGTCTGGCTTGAGGGAGGATGCCAGTATGTGATGCTAAATTGGACAAATCATTCGAGACAGCCGACTTTCAATCAGATAAAGTTTCAAATATCCATAAGCATTTATGTTCTTAAGAAATGAGAAAATTACAAGATATCATTAAATTCAAAGGCTTCCAAAACTAGTTTGAAATACATTTGCATGTCTTAAAACCTTTTATGAAGTGTAGCTGTATTTAGAGAAGTCAAAATGTATTTACATATCTCTAGAGTCAAAATACAAAATCCAAGCCATCAGGGCAAAATCGAAGCAACCAGCCCCAACCTCCCTCTATGGAAACAGATCGTGTGCGCTGGTTGCATCCAGGAACGTGCTCCATGCAATCCCACAAACTTAAATCTGCCCCTGACCATATTACATTGGCCATATAAAAATTAAAGTGGCTCTATATGTATCTTACTGACATAGAAACAAGTCTATGTTATATTGCTAAGTATAAAATTCAAATTTCAGAATCATATCAATAGTATAATTCCACTGAAGTAAAAAAAACTGATACTTTTTCAGGTTTGACTCTATAATCTTTGTATGGGAATCTTTAGTAAAGCGTATGTATTCATCTACAGCGTAGCTTTTTAGTCTTAAAAAAGGCAAGAGTGAAATTTTGAGCACGAAATTCATGGTTGAAACCAGCCATACCACACTTGCACGGTTGCAATCCTCGTGCTCCTTCGCACTGCAACCTCTGGAATCCGCTGTAACCCGAGATCGCTGAACGGTGCGGTCCCCTGCCGGGACTCTGGCTGCCGTCACCGGAGCGCAGGCGCAAGCGCGGCCGCCGTCGGTGCTGTTCTGTGTGCTGCTGAGACTCCTGTCGAGTGTCATGGCCTTTTAAGACTGTCTTCCAAAAGACGACGTGATGACTCCTAACTGAAATGAAAATGTGTTCTGTACGCAGAAGGGCAGGCTAGGTGCACGCTGAGCTTCTTTCCGGGACTGACGACCTCGCCCACGTGCTTCCGGGCACCAGCGCGAGGAGAGGCACAAACCCCCAGCGGGCGAGGCCGTGGGCAACCAGGAGGCGGCGAGGGCGGCTTGTCTTCCAGAGACTGGGGAATCAAGAAAGGCAGAGCCACCTTCTCGGCCCCAGCGCAGCATGGGCAGGAGGCAGGGAGGCCGCAGCGCCCCGCCGTCCCGGGTACACGTGGAGATCGGTGCGCGCCCCGGGAGCACTGGAGGCTCAGGTCCAGCGTGCCCAGAAACGCAACGGCGCTGGTCAGGAGGACGCTCTCCCACGGTCCGCGATCCTCAGGCTCTGATTAAAGTCGAATTAAATGAGCTATACGATCTGGTATCTGTTGTTACTCGTGATAAATATGATGTTTGATACGGAAGTATCTTAATAATCATGCTGCCAATCAAAGAGCAAAACACGTAAAGCCTGTGCGCTAAGAACGCTAGAGCGTTTCTCTCCTCAGGAGGTGCAGTTTATCTTTATTGTCTCTCCTTTGCTTCTGTGTAATTCCAAGTAGAATTCCGTGATCAACACATTTTGCTCTTTCCCTTTGTTTGGGGATGACATAGGCTCATTGCATTTGATCAGATTAGTGTTAAACTCCCACCCACGTTTTTACTATATACTGTACCAGTAATACAGCAGGCTTTTACATCTTTAACCTCAAAATTCAAGAGCAGAAAAATACTCAAAGTTTACATTAGTTTAATTGAAAATGAATTACTTCAGCCCTGATGGAATACTTTTAAGCCAATATCATCTAACAAATCTGCTTCTCATTGGTATAAGCCCATGCACATGGTTTTTAAAATGAGTTTTATAACTAATAATTAGCACTGAGGCCCTGATCGAGTATTTGAAACTTCATTACTCTTCACAACAATCCTGAGGTGGGCATATTTTCCTTGTTTTGCAGACAAGGAAACAAGCACGGAAATGGTAAGAAACGCCGGCCATCTGGCCCCTAAGAGCCTTTTACCACCATGCTAAAGCTTTACCCATTTTCGAGATCCAGAATATTATACAGTGCACACATATATGGTAACCAAATCAGGATTAAACATTAAACTTAAGGGCTGAGCACGGTGCCGTGTAATCCTAGCACTTTGGGAAGCTGAGGCGTGCAGATTGCTTGACGTCAGAAGTTCAAGACCAGCCTGGACAACATGATGAAACCTCATCTCTACAAAAAAAATACAAAATTTAGCTGGGTGTGGTGGTGAGTGCCTGTGGTCCCAGCTACTCCAGAGGCTGAGGTGGGAGGATTTCTTGAGGCGAGGAGGCGGAGGTTGCAGTGAGCAGAGATAACACCACTGCACTCCAGCCTCAGAGACATAGGGAGACACTGTCTCAAAAAGAAAAAAAAAATTAAAGTAAGAACATAAAAAATGTACTTGGACTGTGTTAATCATAGGGGAGAAAAAATCAATAGGGAGATGGATCCTGATTTCAGGATAAATGGAATTTGCTGAGTAAAAGAAATATTTTAAGATACCTTAAAAAAGGAAACAAAGGCTATTGTAAATTGGATATTCAATTAAATATTCTTAGGCAGATTGGCAGATGATTAATGAGCTTGGGGTTTACAAATACACAGAATGCCACATTTTCACTAATACCTTATGATTTGTGTAAAGAGTAAAATCAACTTTGAAAATGAATTGTTTGTGCAATTATCTTAAAAATAAAGATTATATAATCACATTATCTTGCATTATATAAAATATCTAGGGGGTTAAGACACTCTTATTTTGCTAATATTCACAGCACTCCCATTACATAATCGTTTCAGAGACCTGAATTATAATCCCAACTGTGTAACAGTTACTGAGTTAATTTTGCAACTTAGATTTATTATAGAATATAATTGTATTACTTTGTTTTTCTCTATTCATTGCCATCCTTTTAGTTTTGGGTTTTGGTACAACTGCATATAACAACGTTTCTACTAAAATATTCCATAGTTGGCCAGGTGCGGTAGCTCACACCTGTAATCCTAACACTTTGGGAGGCTGAGGCTGGTGGATCACCTGAGGTCAGGAGTTCAAGACCAGCCTGGCCAACATGGTGCAACCTTGTGTCTACTAAAAGTACAAAAATTAGCTGGACATGGTGGTGGGCACCTGTAATGCCAGCTACTCGGAGGCTGAGGTGGGACAATCGCTTGAACCTGGGGAGTGGAAGTTGCAGTGAGCTGAGATCTTGCCAATGCACTCCAGCCTGGGCAACAAGAGTGAAACTCCACTGAGTCTCAAAAAAAAAAAAAAAAAAAATTGAGGCTCAAGCAGGTTAAATATTATGTACACACAAGATCACACACTAAGCCACACCAGTAGTATAGACTAGAAATCCTATTCCAGGGCTTCATGGACCTCAAATTGTTTCTGTAAATGGTTTATGTTTATTAACTTACCTTCTCAAAGTCAATATACTTCAGAAACATACAACTGCTATCATTAAAATGTGGTTACACATAACCTAGCACATAGGTGCTTTAGAAGAAGGGAACTTTACTATTTGACTTTGTAAAACATAGATCCTAACACTTTTGTGTGTGTGTGTGTGTGTGCGTGTTTTTTTTTTTCTCATGAATAGGGTAATATTTTTGGTCTTTTTTCTAAAGATATGGTATGAATATTAATTTTTTTTCTTAGAGTCCGAGTCTTACTCTGTCATCCAAGCTAGTGTGCAGTGGCACAATCATAGCTCATTTCAACCTCAAACTCCTCATGCCCCAGCCTTCAAAGTAGCTAGGACTACAGGAGTGCACCACCACACCCAGCTAACTTTATCATTAATTTTTGTAGAGGCAGATCTTGAATTCCTGGCCTCAGGTGGTCCCTCCATCCCAGCCTCCCAAAGCACTGGAATTACAGGCATGACTCACTGCGCTTGGTAGAAAATTAATTTTCATTATAAAAATCAGAAAGGAAGAACTTATTGTTTGATGGCCAGAATTCTGAATTTCATTTATCTGGTTTTCTACATTATATGTAGGTACCAGTGATTTTATGCCATTTTTTTCCTTCAGATTTTTCCTCTTCTACAATTCTCCCATATGTGTTATTATTTGAAGCCCTGATCACAGTTCTGAATTATTTCTGTTCTTTTTTCTCCCCTAACTCTGCTTCAAAACTTTTGTAACTCATTTGCTACAAAGTCTAGAATCTCTCTCGCAAATGAGCTGACCGGGTGGGCCAAATCGCCTTGGAAGGGAAGGATTGTTAGGAAGTCAGCATGTTGCTAAGACATCTTGCTAATTTGCTGTGTAAGCCGCATAGAGCCAGGGAATTCTCCTTTCCACTGATGAATTCAGGTGTGTATTATGACCTGTATCAGTGATTCTATTTGGATTGATTAAGGCTGCAATTTTTTAGCCACATGAATGTGACACCTAGTTTTTCCCTGTAATTGGTTAAACAAATGTCTGCTGTTTGTATTTCAGCTCTCAGCCAGTAACTGCTGGAAGTGATTTAATGCAGCTGGAGAATAACACTAACAATCATTATAGCCTGCAAAGTGTGAAACAATTTCACTGTGCCTTGTGAGCTCTTTGGTCTGAGGATTGATAATGTGCAGCGGATGAGACCTGAAAAACTTATTTTATTACAGTTAAAGAAATAATGTAAAAATGGGGTGAGTACCGGGGCGGCTCTGTTCTTGTTTATCTGGAGAGAGCTTGTTTTTACAAGAATTCTCTTCAAGTGTGGAAGGGAAATGCTTTCATCTGAAAGGGATTGCTGTGATTCATTCTGGTTTCTCCCTCCATCTGATAAAAACGCTTGCTGAGTGACAGCACAGATGTAGCTCATTGGGAGTAAATGAAGGAAAAGCAGAAAAGGGCTAGGGGTGGAGCGAAGGAGTAGTCAGTCATGCTTCCAAAGTCCCGCGGTTTTTTCTGGTCTTTTCATTCACCCCAGCGGCCCTGGTGTCCTCCTAGAAAGTGCGATGCCCTCGCCCCTGGCCCTACGCCCCTACCTCCCCAGCGAGTTTTCCTCGTCGGTGGACGCGCGGCCCTGCAGCAGCCCCTCCGAGCTCCCTGCGAAGCTGCTTCTGGGGGCGACACCTCCTCGGGCCCCGCGGCTGCCCCGCCGGCTGGCCTGGTGCTCCATTGACTGGGAGCAGGTGTGCTTGCTGCAGAGGCTGGGAGCCGGAGGGTTTGGCTCGGTGTACAAGGCTACTTACCACGGTGTTCCTGTGGCCATAAAGCAAGTGAACAACTGCAGCAAGAACCGACTAGCATCCCGGCGGAGTTTCTGGGCTGAGCTCAACGTGGCAAGACTGCGCCACGACAACATCGTGCGCGTGGTGGCTGCCAGCACGCGGACGCCCGCGGGCTCCGACAGTCTAGGGACCATCATCATGGAGTTCGGTGGCAACCTCACTTTACACCAAGTCATCTACGGCGCCGCCGGCCACCCTGAGGGAGACGCAGGGGAGCCTCACTGCTGCAATGGAGGACAGCTAAGTTTGGGAAAGTGTCTCAAGTACTCCCTAGATGTCGTGAACGGCCTGCTCTTCCTCCACTCGCAAAGCATTGTGCACTTGGACCTGAAGCCCGCGAACATCTTGATCAGTGAGCAGGATGTCTGTAAAATTAGTGACTTTGGTTGCTCTGCGAAGCTGGAAGATCTGCTGTGCTTCCAGACACCCCTCTACCCGCTAGGAGGCACATACACCCACCGCGCCCCAGAGCTCCTGAAAGGAGAGGGCGTGACGCCCAAAGCTGACATTTATTCTTTTGCCATAACTCTCTGGCAAATGACTACCAAGGAGGCGCCGTATTCGGGCGAGCGGCAGCACATACTGTACGCGGTGGTGGCCTACGACCTGCGCCCGTCCCTCTCCGCTGCCATCTTCGCGGACTCGCTCCCCGGACAGCGCCTTGGGGACGTCATCCGGCGCTGCTGGAGACCCAGCGCGGCGCAGAGGCCAAGCGCGCGGCTGCTTTTGGTGGATCTTACTTCTTTGAAAGCTGAATTCGGCTGACTGAAAACCTGGGTCAAGATAAGCTTTTGTCTGATTCTATTTTTTTAAAAGAAGTGGAGATATCGAAGAAAACATTTGTAGGATAGAGTTTTAGAAAATAAAGTTACTAAAAATTTTAGTCTCCAGTGCTTTTTCTAAGACACATAGTTACAAGTCTAGTACCTGTTGTCTCAGTACTGTTAGTAACTAATCTTATTAATTCATATAGTTACATTCTTTGCCTTTCATAGCTAGTATTGCATTTATTCAAATTTGTTATTGATAAAACAATTTGTCCAACACAGAACTCTACTGTGGAAATGTAAAATTTTCTATAAATCCATATATATCCCATACTACCACATACATTCCAACTATTAACGATGTACTTGCTCCCACACCAAATCAGTCAAAACTTTTTAAAAATAAGTAATGCTTTCCTACTACTCTCCCAGTAAAACTTCTTGTTTGTAATGACCTTCACACATAGAAGTCATAAACTGAGGTATATTTACATTCAAAGGAATTATAAATGACCTATTGTAATATTTTTGTGCATTGCAAAGAGTAGAAACATTTTGCTAAAATACTTCTAAACTGGTCGCTTTTATCTGTTATTCGGACTCAGAAGCAGAAGATAAAGATTATATGATGTGAGGGTAAAATGAAAACACTGAGGAATCGTGAAATTTAACATTCGGATGGAAGAGAACAGAAAAATAGAACTAGATTGCCCACTCCAGACATCAAAACAATGGGTTCTGGTACATAGGATTTAAAGGAGAAGGTGATTGGATCTTGTCATCGGGACAGCTTTGACTTTCTTTTAGCAACAGCAGTTTCTATGCATGGTGGAAGGCAAGGCTGGTGCAATGGCTGGCAGAGGGAATGGCAAGGCCCTGAAGCAGAGGCTGTGCATGTACTGTTAAGGAGGAAGAAGGAGGAACCTTCAAAGGGGGTTGGAGACACGGGAATGTTTTCAGATTTTTTATCTGGTTTCATGTAGTTTTAGGTTGAAAGAAATAATTTTACTTGTAAAATGAGCCACCGGAGGCAAAGATAATTGAGAAAGTTTAGATACTTGTAGAAGGGATGAAGCATAGTACCTAGGGGAAGAGACTGTCATCTTGGAGAGAAAGGACATCTCTTCCCAGGATGGGAACCAAGGGTGGGGGCATACTGGTGTTATAGACACGCTTACAGTAGGAAAAACGGGGCTGGGCAAGCACACATTTGTGGACGTCTGTGTTTTTCTGCTAAGAGTGGTTCATGGTAGGGGGTCTACAGAGTGAGATCATGGTTTGGAACTGCTCTTGAGAAAAGCAAAAGGGAGCTGTCTGTGGCCATGTACAACATTGACAAGACTGCTGCTAACTCTGTCCAGGTAGTTGGGGGAACAAATCACTGACATGATAAAGAATTCTCTTCACTGATTATTATTATTATTTGAGATCGAGTCTCATTCTGTCACCCAGGATGGAGTGCAGTGGCAAGATTTTGGCTCACTGCAACATCCACCTCCCAAGTAGATGGGATTACAGGCACTCACCACCACACCCGGCTAATTTTTGTATTTTTAGTAAAGACAGGGTTTCACCATGTTGACCAGGCTGGTCTCAAACTCCTAACCTCAAGTGATTCCCCCCACCTCAGCCTCACAAAGTGCTAGGATTACAGGCTTGAGCCACTGTGCCTGGCCCCCTTTTCTGACTATGGTGGCAATAGGAGTTTATGTTGGTAAGTGTAAATTACAATAGTGTCTTTCCTTCACCTGGAGACCACATGGAGTGACAAGGTGATGAAGGGGAAATAAACACTGTAGGCTCCATAATCAGTGAAACTAGGAGAGAAAGCAAAAACAAACTCCAAAATGTGATGACTAAAGACTGAATGGAGCCTTAAGGAAAGAGAGCAGAAAGGGTAAGGGATGGCTGGGTCAGGGCAGGGTGCTGGGGACCAAGGGACCCAGCAGTGACAGATCCCATAGAGATCTGCAAAACTAGATGCCCTGGAGAACAGGAGCCCACTGGGAAGTGCAAATGTTGGGGAAGAAATCTGAGAACAGGACTGAGATCAAACAGTGCTGAGGTTAGAGGAGTTGGTAGAAAAGGAAGAGCAGGTGTTAAGGAGGATCCAATCATGCAGAGCTCAGAAAGTGACAGCAAAACTCAGCTGCTGGACAGGAAAGGGTCACCCTGGGGGCAGGGCAGGGAATACTGGACAGGCACAGAAGCCTCCTGGGCCCGGTTTGCTTTGGAAAGAAAGAAGGTTGTGGCTGCAGGAAGAAACTCACAGAAATGCCATGTTGGAAGAAAACAAGCAGATGAAAGAAGTCTGAGTTGTTGGAAAATCACCCTGCTGGGAGGCAGAACAGGCACATGACGGCTCCTTCTGTAGCAGCTAAGAGTCAAAGTATGCTCTTTAAAAGGGACACATCAAGTCAGAGGTAAAGGCACACTTAACAGTGCAAAGATAAGTATTAGGAAGGATAATGGTATGGATTAGAGTTACAGTGGGGAAGAAGGGAAAGGATGCAAGCTGTCAAGGCTATCGCTGCTCATAGAAGTGGTGAATAGATATTGTCTAGGATTAAGAAAAGTATATTCAGACAAATAGTGGAACAAAAATACAGCAAATATCCAAAACCTAAAAATAAGAGAGAAAATTGAAATTTTAACAAAATTAGAAAATATAAAGCTCCATTTATCTGAAAGTTTTGAAACAACCAACTATGTTTCAAAAAATGCTAATCAAAATTAGAACATATGGAACAAAAATAAGTAAAAGAAAATCTGTAGTCTCAAGTAGTAATATGACTAAAAAAGAAAGAATAAAAATGAATTGTACATGCAAGTTGAAATTAGGAAAAGAACAAAAAGGTAAACTGGGGGAAATTATAAAACAGGAATTAAAGCAGACATCATGAGTTAAAAGAAGTAGAAAATGTAAATGAATAAATAAAAGTTTGTTGAATAAAAACAAACCACTAGCTAATTTAAAAAATAGAATCACATATACCCAAAATCAGAAGTAAAGAGAATAATGATCAAAACAGAAAATTTTAATTTTAGGTGGAAACTTTGCATAACTATAGAAATAAATTTGAACACCTAAAAGAAGGGATAATTTTCGAAGAAACAATAATTTCTCCAAACTGGCCCTAGTAAGAAATGCAGACAGAAAGTCTAAACAGACCAGTTTCTATAGAAGAAATAGAGAGGGCTGTCCAATGCCTACTCTTCCCCACCCTATAAAAACATTAGACCAAAGTCCCACTGATTTCCACCAAACCTTCCACCAGGTGATGTTTGCCACTTAAATTATTCCAGAGCACTGAAGGAAAACTTTCAAAATTTTTTTAAGAATAACATTTATGGCCAGGTGCAGTGGCTCATGCCTGTAATCCCAGCACTTTGGGAGGCCAAAGCGGGCAGATCACCTGCGGTCAGGAGTTCAAGACCAGCCTGATCAACATGGAGAAACATTGGCTATACTGAAAATACAAAATTAGCTGGGCCTCTTGGCACATGCCTGTAATCCCAGCTACTGGGGAGGCTGAGGCAGGAGAACCGCTTGAACCTGGGAGGCAGAGGTTGCAATGAGCCGAGATCACACCATTGCACTCCAGCCTGGGCAACAAGAGCAAAACTGTGTCTCAAAAAAAAAAAAAAAAAAAAAAAAAAATTTTACACCAAAATCCAATAAGGATTGCTTTTAAAAAAGAAAGGACAGATCAATCTTGTTTAAAAATATCAGTTTAAAAAAACTATCAGTGTTCTAAGCAAATATTAGCACACAGAATGTAAGAGTTAATTTTCATAATCATATGCATGTTATTTTTAATCAAGTAGATTTCTTCCAAGATGCAAGAATAGTTTCATATTAGAAAATCTGTTAACTTAATTCATTATGTTAGCAGGTCAAAAGAGTAAGAACATATGCTGAGGATACATCTGACAAATCAAACATTCATTCTAGGTTTTTAAAAAGAGACTCAAAAGCAGGAGGAATGGATATTTACCTAACCCGCTTTTTAAAGAAACATACCTAATTAATGTTAATTTCTTATTTTTTATAAATGCATTAATATCGTGGTTATATAACATAGGAAAACTGAATAAAGGATATATTATACAAGAATTCTATGTACTGTCTTTGCAATTCTTCCACATATGTCTAAAATTATTTCAAAATAAAAACTTAAAAATGTATAGAACACCACACATTTCAGCCCAATAGCTACCATTTAACAGGAAATCATTCCACTAAAGCCATGAATAATTTAAGAATGCCCACTACTGTTATTATGATACAACATTTTATTGATCAGTGATATTTAAAAAGAAAATTAAACTTAAGATCTAAAACTGTAAAGGGAGAAGCAAAACCAATTCTGTTTGCAGATTCTATTTTCAGGATGTATACCTGGAAAAGACACACACGATAATTAATAGAAAAACTAACTCAAACAATAAAATAAATATGTAAGTTTGCAGGATATAAAATTAACATACAGAAATCAACAGAGG
Source organism: Alouatta palliata (assembly GCA_004027835.1). Taxonomy (NCBI): domain Eukaryota; kingdom Metazoa; phylum Chordata; class Mammalia; order Primates; family Atelidae; genus Alouatta; species Alouatta palliata. Next base: position 18,394 of record PVKV010004651.1, read on the forward strand.
TCGAATATGTAAACGAAAACCAGCTAGAATTTATGAAAGGAAGCTTCCTTTTACAATACTATTGAAAAAGATAAAATATTCTCTCTGACACAGCTACAGACACCACAGTTTGATGGTAGCAGGGCTGGAGGATGAGACACTTGGATAATATGGTGGGGACGTTAGTCATGTACAGGAGGCCTAGACAAGTACATAAATACGTCGAAGATAATGGGAGCCAGGATTTGTAAGTGTTGGAAAAGGAAGTTCAAGTACAGAAATGAGGAAGTCTAGAATAAACCCTACTGAAATTGAAATAGAAAATGTCAGATTGAGTTTGGAAGTATCAGTGTGAACACGTAGTTTTTAATAGAGGTAGATGAAAGGAGAGATAGGGATAGATATGGAAACAGACATGAATGTGTGTGTGTGCGCACGTACATGTATTTCCTAGCTCTGTCCTTTGACAGGGCCTAAAGTAATGACGCTATGGAGCAGATTAACACCAGACTTAACTTCTGAATTCTGATTTCTTATTTTCTGAATTTTTAATTATTCACAACAGGAAGAAACCAGGACTTCTTAGAGAAATGGCTGATTCCAGAGCAGGGGAAATACGAACTGACCCAGAACATCTTGTGCCCCTAAATAAGGAAATGCTCAGAAATGTTAGACATCTGTCATGAGGACAAAGGAGCGGGCTTGAAGGATCTCCCACTGGCTGACCTGGGATAATTTGAGTATTAAAATGATTAATGATGGCAAATCAATTCGAAATGAATAGTTATAATGAAGGAAACAGGAGTCCATAATGATGTAAATAACTATATAAATAAATGTTGGAGAAAGGAAAGCTCTACCTTACAATAGAATACCAACTAATAGTAATTGTGAATAAGCACAAAATAATTATCCTTACAACGAAGAAGTCATACTGACAATATCTTACAAATAATGTAGACAGATTCACAGACGGATATCTTATTCGAGTTAATATCATCAGTAATGGGGCAAATTGACAAACATGACGTGCCTCTTGATATGATGCACTGAGAACAACATAACACCGCTTCTGTGGTAGTCCTGCAAAAGACATATAACCTTAACCAAATCAAGAGGAAACAATTACACACTCAGATTGGCCTGTTCATGTCAGAAGTACCAAGACAAGTATCATAAAAGACAAGGAAGGGGTGGGGCACGGTGGTTCACGCCTGTAATCCCAGCACTTTGGGAGGCTGAGGCCGGCAGATCACCTGAGGTCAGGAGTTCGAGACCAGCCTGGCCAACATGGTGAAACCCCGTCTCTACTAAAAATACAAAAATTAGCCAGGCGTGGTGGTGGGTGCCTATAATCCCAGCTATTCGGGAGGCTGAGGCAGGAGAATTGCTTGAACCTGGAAGGCGGAGGTTGCAGTGAGCAGGGATTACGTTATTGCACTCCAGCCTGGGCAACAAGAGCAAAACTCTGTCTCAAAAAAAAAAAAAAAAGAAAGACAAGAAGGAAAGACTGAGAAACTGTTCCATATATAAGGACATGACAACCCAGTGCAACACATAATCCAGGACTGGATTGTGGGCCTATAACAAACATTATTAGGAAAACTGATAAATTTAAATGGGGTCTCTGGATTACATGGGAGCATTATGTCAAAATTTCTGGATTTTGATAGTTACACTGCAGTTATGTTGGAGAGAGCCATTGTTTTGAGGAAATACTCAGTGAAATGCTAAAGGGTAATAAGGTATTATGTCTTCAACTTACTTTGAAATGGTTCAGAATAAGAAATAATTGTATGTAGAAACAATACATTAGGCCGGGCAAGGTGACTCACACCTGTAATCTCAGCACTTTGGGAGGCTGAGGCAGGCGGATCATGAGGTCAGGAGTTCGAGACCAGCCTGATCAATAGGGTGAATTTCCGTCTCTATTGAAAAATACAAAAATTGGCAGGGTGTGGTGGCATGTACCTGTAGTCCCCAGCTGCTCGAGAGGCTGGGCAGGAGAATCACTGAACCCAGGAGGTAGAGGTTGCAGTGAGCTGAGATCATGCCACTGCACTCCAGCCTGGGTGACAGATTGAGACTCTGTCTCAAAATAAATAAATAAATAAATAAAATACTCCAAAAAAAAAAAAAAGAATAAAGTAAATGTCAAATTTAATAATCAGGGAATCATTGCTGAATGAGGAGAATTTGGGAGATCTATATATTACTCTTGCAACTTTTCTGTAAGTTTAAAATTATTTCAAACTAAAAAAAAATACCTAGGCAAAGCTTAATAAAAATGCGAAAAATCTTTAGGTCAAAAACGTTAAAATACAAGAAAACTACATAAGAGGCCTCAATCTAATGAAAAGACTGCTATATACTTGAATAAAGATTTGCCATAAAGATGACTATTTGCCCTAAGTTAACATGTATTTAAGACAATTTCAATTTTATATATAAATTAATATAAATATAAACTAATATTTATATGTAACTGTAAACTGATATGTTTAATTTGGAAATGAGACAAGCTGACTGTAGATTTTTTTTTTTTTTTTGAGACAAGGTCTCACTCTGTCACCCAAGCTGGAGTGCAGTGGCGCAATCTCAGCTCGCTGCAACCTCTGCCTCCTGGGTTCAAGCCATTCTCCTGCGTCAGCCTCCTGAGTAGCTGGGATTACAGGCGCCCGCCACTGCGCCCAGCTAATCTTTGTATTTTTAGTAGAGATGGGATTTCACCATGTTGGCCAGGCTGGTCTCAAACTCCTGACGTCCAGTGATCACGCACTTTGGCCTCCCAAAGTGCTGGGATTACAGGCTTAAACCACTGCACCTGGTCGTAAAATTTATATTAAACAAATTTATTTGTTTAAAAAGATGAGGAAAGTTCATAAAAACATAAGCAATGAGGGAGCACTAGCTCTACCAGATATTAATTAATATATTCCATAAAGTCTAGATAAAAATACTGTGGCATGATATAAAAATAGATAATTTAAAGAGAATAGGCTGGTCATGGTGGCTCATGTCTGTTATCCCAGTACTTTGGGAGGCCAAGATGGGCAGATTACTTGAGTTCGAGACCAGCCTGGCCAACATGGTGAAACCCTGTCTCTACTAAAAATACAATAATCTGCCAGGCATGGTGGTGGGTGCTTGTAATCCCAGATGCTCAGGAGGCTGAAGTAGGAGAATCACTTGAACCTCCCCCTTGAACCCGCAAGGCAGAGGTTGCAGTGAACCAAGATAGTGCCATTCCACTCCAGCCTGAGCAGCAGAGCAAGACTCCGTCTCAAGAAAATAAAAAGAATTTAATCATAATAATTCTTATTCCCATATTCAGCAAGCATATATTTCATCATCCTGGCATCATGCCAGGAACACTAGGGAAAAGCAAAAACCTACGCAGATCCTAGATTTGATATTACAGTCTAGTATTGAAGAGATCATACAATACTAAACTTAACATAAGATTTTATGTTTAAATTTATAGGTTCTAGGCAGGAAAATATGAATAGTCCAGAAAATAGACCTAAAGATACTGATGATGGACGTTCCCCAGTAAAACAGTAGAGTAACTGACAGTGAAGCTTTCATTCTTAAAGGTCTGTCCACATGTGCAGAGTTAGCCATCAGCTTTTAGTGCCTTACTCTTAAATAGAAGCAGCCAGCCTAGTTTATTTCTGAGTAAAGCCTTTAATATGAAAGAGGAAGACTTTTTAAATCTTAACCATCCTTGGAAACATGTAAAAGGAGTGTTAGCTCTGCTGGGCGCAGTGGCTGACATCTGCAATCCTAGCACTTTGGGAGGCCAAGTTGGGTGGATCACCTGAGGTCAGGAGTTCAAGACCAGCCTGGCCAACATGGTGAAACCCTGTCTCTACTAAAAATACAAAAACTTAGGCAGGAGTGGTGGCGGGCGCCTGCAATCTCAGCTACTCGGGAGGCTGAGTCAGCAGAATTGCTTGAACGCGGGAGATGGAGGTTGCAATGAGACAAGATCTTATCATTGCACTCCAGTCTGGGTTACAGAGCAAGACACTGTTTAAGAAAGAAAAAAGAGTGTTGACTACATAAAACGAAAATAGGATTTTTTTTTAAAGCTAGGAAATAGTATAGAGCTCTTGGAAGTTAAAACTATAATATAAATAAATAATTCATTAGAAAATTGATACATAAAGATAAGGAAATATTTCAGAAAGTAAAGGAAAAGTAAAAGAAATTGAAGATAGCAAAAACAAGACAACTGGAGGATCAGTCTGAGAAGTTCAATATCTAACTAACAGAAGTTCCAGGAACACAAAATATCAAAAACAGAAGAAAATCGTTAAACAACCATTTAAGAATCAAATGTTTTCAGTTTAAAAGAATGGTGCAATGAATGAAAACAGAATGTGAAAAGGCATATAAATATGAAATTTTAGAATAGTGGAGATAGTAGCAAAGTCCTTAAAGTTTCCAGAATGTAAAAGCAAAAACAAGTCACATACAAAAGATAAGAACAGCAAAAGACAGTGGAGAATATTGCCTCCAAAATTCTGAACAAAAATCACTTTCAACTTAAAATTCTATACCCAACCAAATTATTGATTATATGTGCAAACTGACCAAAGACCTTTTCAGACATGTCGGATCTCAAAAACTTATATCTGTGTACCCTTTTCTAGGAAGTTACTTGAGGGGGTTCATTCCAGCAAAGCAAGAACATAATCCAAGAAAGAAGAAAACGTGGGAACCGGAGAATAAATAGGACTCAATAAAGAAACACAGGAAATCTCCAAAGATGATGGCAAATAAAGACCATGAGCTGTCAGCTGTGCACCAGTACAGATTACGGCAGGTCCAAAGACTCAAAGAAGATAAAACGAATCAATCCCTGTGTTTGAGTGGACTGAAAGAACATTTCTAGAATTTGAGGCAAGTTGGGGGTTAACTTAATGATGAGTACAGAGAAAACAAAGCAAAACATTTATTAACTTTAGGAGAAACAAAAAGTTGGGGGACAAAAGGAAAGCAAACATTGCATAAGGAATGTAACAATCCCAAATGGTCTTACGTAGATGTAATACTGTAACATCATACATTGATCTAACCAAAGTTATAACCTAACGATGATGGAAAGATGGAGGGGAATTGTGACCAAATGTACTGGGGATAGGAGTGGGAAAAAATAAATAAATCCTCATTTCCCAAAGAAGGATGTCAATAGATAATGCCAAAAACTATAATAACAGAAGTAATAATGAAAATGAAGTAGTCACATAAGCATGCTATGTTTAGAGGTCTGAAGTTAAATACCAAAACCTACAGCAAAAAGGAGTTGAGCATGGTTGGGAGACTCCAAGAATTGGTGTGGTGCCGAAGAGGCCAGCTTTTCTGTGCAATAATTCTAGTGGAGCTGTTTGACTCTTTAACTGATGTTCAAGTACAACTGATGGAAATTAAAATGAAATTTAAAGAATGAAAAGAAGAAAACGTGTGTGGGGTATGTTTTTTAAAGCAAACAATACCAAAGACCTTAAATTTTTTTTACTACCTTGATACATGTGAATCAACTCATGTGAAATGTATACTTTCCTTATAAAGAATATTGAAATAATTCCAGCTCGCTTGAAAGGGGAAAACTGAAAAGATGAAACAAGCCACACATTCAGCTAAGGAAAGCAGCGGCAGTTGAGAAGGACTAAACTAAAGCAAGACGGTTTCCTGAATACTGCTGAACAGGGCATCAAATTACAAAGAAGGAAAACCTAAAGGTCTATGGAATAATAGAGTGCAGCCAGCAGAAATTTAAACAGAAGGGAGAAAAAAACTTGACAGAATAATGGCAAGCAATGCCAGAAGCACATCCCCTCACAGAGGGGTCAAGTTACAAAATTTCCCTGACTTAAGAACTGGAAGTAGATTTTCCCGCTTTCAGAAACAGTGAATCATATTAGAACATATTGTACAGTCAGTCTGAGCAAACATTTGTCCAGCATTGAGTAATCTTTACTTTAAGGCCTTCAGAAATTTTAATTCTGCCACAAAACAATCTGAAGAATAAATTGTTTTAAAAAGAAAGAAAAATAACCTGCCTTCTCTCATATTCAAGTGAATATTGTGACAAGGGTCATACTAGCCTACTACGGCAGATGGTTTAACTATTATTAATTGTCTACGGGAGTGTATCTTTCCTTAATTATCTCATAATTTCCTGCTCTTTTAACTTGAGCTAGGATAAACCCATGGCTAGGACAAGTCTGTTTCTGAATACAGAGTCAATTGAATTTAGGCTTGAGTATGCAATTAGTGGAATGTTCAGCATTTTCCTGCTGGCTCTCTTGCCACTGTGTTTTGACTATTCTGGTACTCAGTACCTCTACCAGGGTGGTAGGAAAAAATGATGCAGATACATTTAACAATTTGTTTTTCTATTTTCCAACGGGACTGATCTCCAGTGTTGGCTTTAATTAGATTTGAGGACTACTTCTTGGTTCCATTTATTTGAACTCTCCCCCATCCTCTCTATTTTATAGATTCCTTCTTAGACTATAAAAATTCAATTTTAAAGAGTTTATGGTTTTTTTTTTTTTTTTTTTTGAGACAGAATCTTTATCACCCAGGCTAGAGTGCAATGGAACAATCTCAGCACACTGCATCCTCCACCTCCTGGGTTCAGGCAGTTCTCCTGCCTCAGCCTCCAGAGTAGCTGGGATTATAGGCACCCACCACCACACCTAGCTGATTTTTGTATTTTAGTAAAGACAGCATTTCTCCGTGTTGTCCAGGCTGGTCTCAAACTCCTGACCTCAGGTGATCCACTGGCCTCCCAAATTGCTGGGATTACAGGCTTGAGCCAGGGCGCCCGGCAAAGACCTTAGTTCTAACTCACAAATTCGGGCATTAGTGTGAACAGCAGGAAGTTCTCATTGGGATTTTATTTGTACAAAGCTTCAAAGATTTCCTAAGTCGGGTGCAGTGGCTCAGGCATGCAATCCCAGGACTTTGGAAGGCCGAGGCGAGCAGATCACTTGAGGTCAGGAGTTCGAGACCAGCCTGAGCAACATGGTGAAAGCCTGTCTCTACTAAGAAGACAAAAATTAGCTGGGCGTGGTGGTGCAAGCCTGTAATCCCAGCTACTCGGGAGGCTAAAACAGGAGAATCGCTTGATCCCAGGAGGTCGAGGTTGCAGTGAGCCGCGATCACACCACCATATTCCAACCTGGGCGACAGAGAGAGATTCTGTCTCTAAAAAAAAAAAAAAAAAAAGTTCCTGGAAGAGATCACTAAGAAGATGGGACTAATAGCTGGCCTCCACTCACAAACCCTTCGCCTCTCCGTACCAAAAAAGGAAAAAGGCAACCAAGAAATAATGGCTTCTCCTTAACTGAAGAGGAGCTGTTCAAATGAAGAAGGATTTTACCCTAAGAGCACACTAGCCTAAGCTACCCAGCGGCTGAAGGCGATCTTTTGAGACCCCTTCCAGGAAGGAAAAATGACCAGTGGGGAGAATGGAGCATTGTGTGAACAATTAAAACGAAAAGGGCGCCAGGGGGCGCTGCTGGTTCAAGGCTGGGCAATCCCCGGGTAGGTAGCCGTTTCGCTGCTTCTGCAGAAGCTCATGGTGGAAGACGTCCTCAAGGGACAAGAGACCAGCAATCCCTGGGGGATGTCATGACACCAGCCAGAGGACAGGTGCTTAGTGTCTTCCAGCAGAAAGACCAGATGGAGGGAGTGTAGACCCATGTTTTCTGAATGCAGCTTAGGCTGCTGGAGCCGGAGGAAACAGAAGCTGCCTTTAGTGATTCTGATGCCTGGGAAAGTCAGGGAAACCCAAAAGTGAATAAAACACGTTTCCTGTTTGCAAGGAGCTTTTAGCCTTCCACCATTAGTTTTACTAAAACTATATATTTTTTCAATAAATACTTTGCATACCACACACCAAAATCACTTCCAGCTGGATTAAAGAGCACGTCTAAAATTGAAAAGTTGTAAGAGAAGCTTAAAAACAATGGAAAAACTATGGAGGAGATTGCCAGATTTAATGACAAAAAAATGGTAACTTCTGATTATTAAAACCTGAATAAACTACAGACGGTGGGTGGAGAAAAATATTTGGGCAAAATGTGACAACAGGTCAATATTTTTATTATATAAAGAACACATACACCACCAGGTGCAGTGGTTCACGCCTGTAATTCCAGCACTTTGGGAGGCTGAGGTGGGTGGATCACTTGAGGTCAGGAGTGTGAGACCAGCCTGGCCAACATAGCAAAACCCCTTCTCTACTAAAAATATAAAAATTAGCTGGGCATGGCGGCACACACCTGTAATCCCTGCTACTTGGGAGGCTGAAGCAGGAGAATTGCTTGAACCTGGGAAGTGGAGGTTGCAGTGAGCCAAGATGGTGCTACTGCACTCCAGCCTGGGTGACAGAGCAAGACCCTGTCTCAAAAAAAAAAAAAAAAGAAAGAAAGAAAGAAAAGAAAGAAAAAGAAAGAAACAGGAAGAAAGAAAGAGAAAAGAGAAAAGAAAAGAAAAAGAACACATGCAAATGAAAAATCATCATGCTCTAATAAAGAAATGAACAAAAATCTTGAAAAGTCAATTGATAATAAAGAAAATGCATTTAGGAGACAAATATGAAAAACAGGAAAATGTGATCTCACAAGTACTTGAAGAATTGCAAATTTAAAATAAGATATCTTTTTTTTTTAAACTCCTACACATACACAATTCTTAATTTGAATAAAGTGGTAAAAGAAGATCTCACCACTGCCAGTTACAATGTAGATTATTAAGGCTTTTTGGCAAACGACTGCAGTTTGCCAGTGTATCAAGAACCTCAAAAATATCTGTATTCGTTGATTCAGTAATTCTGCTTCTAGACATCTATCCTATGAAGTACTACAAAATAAGAACTTTTTTTTTTTTTTGAGACGGCTTCTCACCCTGTCATCCAGGCTGGAGTGCAGTGGCACAATCTCGGCCCACTGCAACCTCCACCTCCTGGGTTCAAACAATTCTGCTGCCTCGGCCTCCCGAGTAGCTGGGACTACAGGCATATGCCACCATGTCCAGCTAATTTTTTGCATTTTTAGTAAAGACGAGGTTTCACAGTGTTAGCCAGGATGGTCTCCATCTCCTGATCTCAAGATCCGCCCGCCTTGGCCTCCCAAAGTGCTGGGATTACAGACGTGAGCCACCACGCCCAGCCAAAGAAAGAATTTTAATTGGCAAAATTCACCAAGAGCCATTTACTCGGGAAAGAAATTCAGAAAATATACATGATTTAAACTGGCTAAATAAATTGCAGTGGAACAGTTGATTCGAAAGGTCATGACGACTGTGAGAACAGAAACGGCTCTACCATAGTGTTCAAGGAATGGGACAGAATACAAAATTATACATTGTTTGATTACAACTGCTTTTTTTTTTTTTTTTTTGAGACAGAGTATCACTCCTGTTGCCCAAGTGGGAGTGCAATGGTGCAATCTTGGCTCACTGCAACCTCTGCCTCCCGTATTCAAGCAATTCTCCTGCCTCAGCCTCCCGAGTAGCTGGGACTACAGGGGCAAGCCACCACTCCCAGCTAATTTTTGTAGTTTTAGTAGAGACAGAGTTTTGTCATGTTGGCCAGGCTGGTATCGAACTCCTGACCTCAGGTGATCCACCCACCTTGGTCTCCCAAAGTGCTGGGATTATAGACATAAACCACTGTTCGTGGCCAAATCAGGTTCATTTTCTACATGTCCCACATAGTGGGTTTGCCTATTGGCTTCTGTGTTGGTCCCTTTGGATTGCTATAAAGGAATACCTGAAAGTAGGTAATTCACACAAAAAAAGAGGTTTATTTGGCTCACAGTTCTGCAGGCGATACAGGATCTGCTTCCTGGGAGGCCTTAGAAAGTTTCCGCTCACGATTAAAGGCAAAGGGAAGATGGCATCCCATGACAAGAGGGGGAGCAAGAGCCAGGGAGGGGATGATGCCAGCCTCTATTTTTTTTTTTTTTTGAGATAGAATCTTACTCTGTCACTCAGGCTGGAATGCAGTGGCCTGATCTTGGCTCACTTCAGCCTCCATCTCCTGGGTTCAAGTGATTCTCCTGCCTCAGCCTCCAGAGTAGTTGGGACTACAGGTGCTCATTGCCATGCCCAGCTAAGTTCTGCATTTTTAGTAGAGATGGTGTTTTACTATGTTGGCCAGGCTGGTCTTGAACTCTTGACCTCAGGTGATCCACCTGCCTTGGCCTCCCAAAGTACTGAAATTATAGGCGTGAGCCACCGTGCCCAGCTGCCAGCCTCTTTTAAATAACCAGATCTCAAATGAACTCAAAGAGTAAGAACTCATTGCCATGAGGATGGTACCAAGCTATTTGTGAGGATCCACCCCCATGACCCAAACACCTCCCACTAGGCCCACCTCCAACATTGGGGGTCACTTTCAACATGAGATTTGGAGGGGACAAAACATCCAAACCGTATCAGCTTTCTTGTGGTGACATTTAAATCTTTCTATTAACCCTCCTATCCCTATGAGAGAAATTTAGTTTTAGAGCCTTGACTAAGTTCAGGTTCAACATTTAAGGGGAAGAATCCTTCATATGTGGTGCTGTGTGCCTGATGTCAGGAAGAATAAGTTAGATTTTTCATCTTCAGAGATAATGAGATGGCTCATAGGGGTTCTGTACATCTGTCCATTTTAAGGGCCTCCTTCAGCGTTCTCTCGTGTGGTGGTTCCATCCAACTGTTTAACTAGGACTGACTCAACTGTTTAACTAGGACTTACAAAATGAGGAAATCCTAATTTCATCATTCTAACCTTAGTTAGTATTTGGAAATCTGAAAAAAAAAAAAAAAAAAAACTGCTTCCACATAAACTAGAGCTATTCGGTGGAAATACAGTATGTATAAGAAAGTTAGGGTGGCCGGGCACGGTGGCTCACGCCTGTAATTCCAGCACTTTGGCAGGCCGAGGCGGGGGGATTACCTGAGGTCGGGAATTCGAGACCAGCCTGACTAACACGGAGAAACCCCGTCTCAAAAAATAAATTAATTAATAAATTAATTAATTAAAAAAGGAAGTTAGGGAAATGCTAATTTTTTCCTTTTAATTATCAACTTCAGAGTAAGAAGTTGGTGTCCTAGTCATTCACTGTGGCATCTAATGAGCTATTAGAGCTATTTTTTCTCTTTTTGATCTCATTCTCTATCATACATTTATTGGATTTTATATATTCAATATCTACCAATTACAGTCTTTTTTGTTTTTTGAACCAGAGTCTCACTCTGTCACCCAGGCTGGAGTGCAGCGGTGTGATCCTGGCTCACTGCAATCTCCGCCTCCCGGGTTCAAGTGATTACCTGCCTCAGCCTCCCGAGTAGCTGGGACTACATGTGCCCGCTGCCACAGCCCGCTAACTTTTTGTGTTTTTAGTAGAGATGGGGTTTCACCCTGTTGCCCATGCTGGTGTGAAACTCCTGAGCTCAGGCGATCCGCCTTGGCTTCCCACACTGCTGGGATTACAGTCATTAGCCACTGCACCTGACCCCAATTCTTGTCTTAATTCTTTTTTTTTTTTTTTTTTTTTGAGACGGAGTTTCGCTCTTGTTGCCCAGGCTGGAGTGCAATGGCGCGATCTCGGCTCACCGCAACCTCCGCCTCCTGGGTTCCAGCAATTCTCCTGCCTCAGCCTCCCGAGTAGCTGGGACTACAGGCACGTGCCACCATGCCCCGCTAATTTTTTTTTGTATTTTTAGTAGAGACGGGGTTTCACCATGTTGACCAGGATGGTCTCGATCTCTTGACCTCGTGATCCACCCGCCTCGGCCTCCCAAAGTGCTGGGATTACAGGCGTGAGCCACTGCGCCCGGCCGTCTTAATTCTTTTTGATGCTTAAATGGTTTCATAATTGACTAATGGGAGTTTCTTTACATTGGCCCCTGTTCTTTGAACATAATGCATAAATCTTCCTTGCTTTTCGACACCATAATATGTCCCTAACTCATCTTATAAATTCCTACCCAGATTTAGAATCAAGCATTCCTCCAGTGAGCCCCGATGCTTTTAGTGGGAAATGCTATTTAGAGACTCCAATCCAGACACTAGTGCTCATTGCTATTGGGTTATCATTACCCCAGGCCTTTTCAGCGGACAGAAACAGGAAATGTCTATTTGTGAAATTTTAAAATAAAATAATCTAGCAAATATGTGCAGTATGTGATTATACCTCAATAAAGCTGTTAAAAATGAAAACAAAAATAAATGCACATCAGTGGGCTCACTTTCAATCACTATTTTAAGTCAACACTGGTAAGATATGCTCAAGTAATTCTTATGCCTCAGCCTCCCAAAGTGCTGGGTCTACAAGCATGAGCCACCACGCCTGGCCTGGTGCTGGCTACTCTCATATGCTGAGTACTGTTCTAAATCCTCACATACTCTCTCTGGTTTTTATTCTTAAATTTCAGATTGAGGAAGTTTAAAATAAAAAAAAATGTATTTAGATTAAAAAATTCTGGAAATAAAATACAGGAGTTCCCCTTCAGAGGCAGTGCCAAGCCCCCCAGTGGATGTCTGAAAATATTTCAGACTGAAGAAGTTTAACGTATAAATGTCGTATTTAGATTTTTTTTAATTCCACAAATAAAATATAGGAGTTCCTCCTCATCCACAGAGCTCGTGCCAAGATACCCTGGATGCCTGAAACTACAGATAGTACCAACCTCTATATACACTACATTTTTTCCTATACATACAGACATATGATAAAGTTTAATTTAAAAGTTAGGTACACAAAGATATTAATATTATTTTCTTATCTATTAATAATAACATAGAACAGTGGCAGTCATTACTGTAATGAGAGTTACGTGAATGTGGTGTCTCTTTCAAAGTATCTTTCTTAGTGAACTGTGCTACAGGTAACTGAAACCTCAGAAAGTGAAACCAGGGAGAAGGCCAGGACTACTGCTGTGTGTAAACAGACTCATCACATTCATTTGACAATTTACCTTTTTAAATGTGATTCCCATATTTACACATGTGTACTATCAATTCAGTAGTTTTTGACTGCCGTAAATCTCCTTTTAGAAGTAGGATGGCACTGTCATTGCAGTGAAAGACCAGTAGATGGCCGTCCACAGACCCACACAAATACCTGCAGTGAAAGTCTTTACAAGATAATTTTAAGAGCTGCAAAAATTAGTAAAGGCTATAGAGATATTGAAAACACATATTTCATAAAGATGTTAGAAATATTTCAAAAGTTGAAATGAACCTGATATCTAATTCAATGTTTTTTACACTAAAATCTTCATTTGGCTGCTAGAGGAAAATGGGTACAGCTTTCCCAGAGGGCAACTTACTTAACACCAAAGTATTTAAAATGTGCTTATTCTTTGATTAAGCCACCAGAGGATAAGTTATTTAGTAACTGAGCTAAGGCATTAGGGAGGAGCTGAAATATTCCACAAGAGTGGCTCTCAACCAGGCATGGTTTTTTCCCATGGGGACTGTTGAGGTGTCTGGAGACGTATTTGCTTGTCACCAGTGGAGGAGTGGGGTACCTCCTGGAACCGAGTGAGTATAGAGGCCAAAAGTGTTGCTAAACCTTCTAAATGCACAGCACAGTCCCCCAAAGCAAAGAATTACGTGGCCCCCAAAATGTCGATTGTGCTGAGATTGAGAAATCCTGATCTACCAAGATCTACCTCATGATAATGCTACCTCATGATAATGTTTGTAAGACTGAAAAATGGGAAAACAAGCCTAAATGCCTAAAAACAGAAGACGGGTTCAACAAATCCTAAAAGAACCATTTATACAATTCATGTTGACATCGTCACTAAAAGGCATGTTGGCACCCCACGATGGCTCATGCCTGTAATCCCAGCACTTTGAGAGGCCAAGGTTAGCAGAACACCTGAGGTCAGGAGTTCGAGACTAGCTTGGCCGACATGGTGAAACCCTGTCTCAACTGAAATACAAAAATTAGCCGGGCGTGGTGGCGGGTACCTGTAATCCCAGCTACTCAGGAGGCTGAGGCAGGAGGATTGCTTGACTCAGCCCCCCCACTGCCCCCAGTAGCTGAGATTACAGGCATCCACCACCCCACCCGGCTAATTTTTATATTTTAGTAGAGACGGAGTTTCACCATACTGGTCAGGTTGGTCTCAAACTCCTGTCCTCAGGTGATCCACCCACCTCAGCCTCACCAAATGCTGGGATTACGAGCATGAGCCATGGCACCTGGCTCAAACATAACATTATAAAGGGAAATTGAGGGCCATAGAAGCCATTGGTTTTCAAGAGAAAAATAGGGCAAACTGTTTGAAACTAAATCTAATAAACTTTAAAATTCCCAAAACTCCACTAGATTCCACCTCCTGACTCTAGTAGTCTACTGTCTGCTCCTATAAGTTTGACTTTTTTTAGATTCCACATATAAGTGAACTCAGACAGCATATTTATCTTTAGTAGAGATGAAGGGTTCACATGTTGGCCAGGCTGGTCTCGAACTTGTGGCCTCAAGGGATCCGCCCACCTTGGCCTCTCAAAGGGCTATGATTACAGGCATGAGCCACCAATCCCGGCGAGGATTTCCTTCTTTTTCAAGGCTGAATAATATTGATCCATTCAGTCTGGGCACGGTGGCTCACACCTGTAGTCCCAGCACTTTGGAAGGCTGAGGTGGGCAGATCACCTGAGGTCAGGAGTTTGAGACCAGCCCAGACAACATGGTGAAACCCTGACTATTAAAAATACAAAAAATGGTGACGGACATGATGGTACACACCTATAATTCCAGCTACTTGGGAGGCTGAGGCAGGAGAATAACTTGAACCTGGGAGGCAGAGGTTGCAGTGAGCCAAGATTGCACCATTGCATTCCAGCCTGGGTGACAGAGCAAGACTCTATCTCAAAAAATAAAAAAAATAAATTAACGCAGGAGGTGGAGGTTGCAGTGAGATGAGATTTGCCACTGTGCTCCAGCCTGAGCAACAGAGTGAGACTCCGTCTAAAACAAACAAAGGCCAGCGCAGCGGCTCACACCTGTAATCCCAGCACTTTGGGAGGCTGAGGCGTGCGGGTCAGAAGCTTGAGACCAGCCTGACCAACATGGTGAAACCCCATCTCTACTAAAAATACAAAAATTAGCTGGGCGTGGTGGTGCACGCCTGTCATCCCAGTTACTGAGGACGCTGAGGCAGGAGAATCTCTTGAATCCAGAAGGCAGAGGTTGTAGTGAGCCGAGATTGCTCCACTGCACTCCAGCCTGAGCAACAGAGCTAGACTCCGTCTCAGAAAAGATTGATCCACTCATCTGCTGCTGGATATCTACGTCATTTCCTGACCTTAGCTATTGTAAATAATGCTGCAATAAACATGGGAGTGCAGGTATCTCTTCAAGACATCAATTTCATTTCCTTTGGGTATATACCCAGAAGCGTGATAGCTGGTTCACATGGAAGTTCCGTTTTTAATTTTTTGAGGAACCTCCACACTGTTTTCCAAAAAAAAAAAAATATTTTTTCCTTTACTTTTGTCTAATATTATCTTAACCATTTGTTTCCTTAGTTCCAGTCACATCAGCCATTTTCACATACCTGCTGGGCCATATTTTGCTTTTCTCTATAATGAAATTCCCTCATTTATGATCAAGGTAGTTAACTTGTTCACCAGTTCCTCAAATACTTAAAGGATAAGCCTAAGAAAAAGATGTACCAGATTTTTTATGGAAAAAAATCACGCTTGTACAAAAATTACAATTGCATTTCTCAATGAAATTCCTTCATTGAATTTCCAGTCGTCTTTGAGCATTAGTAAAACATGAATGCCACTGTACACGTTCACTTAGAAGATACACAGGCAGTGCTACAGTGGTGGCCGATCGCCTCCAGGGAGCAGGGCAATTGCCCTTTTATCTATTTGTTGCAGATAGCGACACCAGTAAGTTAAAGCTCTAGGGTTATGAAGTCTCAGGTAACAGCTAGCACAACAAGAATTCAGGTTTTCAGATTTTCTGCTGAAAATTCTACTAACAGAGTATTTACAGACAATGGATTACATTTAAAAATAACCGAACTGGAAAGCATCCAAATTTGAACATTTAAAATAATTGTTAAAATGGCAATAAAAAACTCAGTATGTATCGTGAGCCAAAGAAACCCATTTATTTGGTATGTTCCAATTATCGCCAAATAATACAATTATTATTTGATGAAAGTTTCAAACATAATTTCCTACCAAGGAACAGAAGACAAAGCCTCAAGAAAGAGCCCTGATTGGCCAGGCGCGGTGGCTCACGCCTGTAATCCCAGCACTTTGGGAAACAGAGGTGGCGATCACCTGAGGTCGCGAGTTCAAGACCAGCGCCTGACCAACACGGAGAAACCCGTCTCTATTAAAAATACAAAATTAGCCAGACGTGGTGGCACTTGCCTATAATCCCAGCTACTCGGGAGGCCGAGGCAGGAGAATCGCTTGAACCCAGGAGGCGGAGGTTGTGATGAGCCGAGATTACTCCATTGCACTCCAGCCTGAACAACAAGAGCGAAACTCCGTTTCGGAAAAAAAAGAAAAAGAGCCCTGATTGGAGGGGGTCAGAGCTCTGTCCCTCACCAGTTCAGTGTGTTTAAACAAATAACCCTTTTGGCTCAGAGCTTCAGGTGGAAAGTAATATGAGACTATTTCACTCCTTCCTTCTGCCTTGTATCAAAATTCATCTCAATGATTTCCATGTATTTAGCCCCGGCTTCGAGCTCAGGTGCAGGTGAGCTCATCCTGCGCTCTCTCCCGCTGTGCAGCTCAGTTGACCTTTCGGGTTTTCCTCTGTACGTGGTCGCTTATTTGATCATGAACACATGCTCAGTATTAAGAAGACCTGGGGGATCGTGTCCGATGACTTTACCTAACAGAAAGATGAGGTTTCAGGACTGGGTGGCTAGCCGGGTTGCAGGCCGACAACACGCTCGCACCCAGCATAGCTGAGCAGCCTGGCATTTTCGCCTCACTTTCCAAGTGGGAGGAGAAGCCATATTCAGGTCCTTTCCAGAAGTAGATGTAGATGCTTCTGCTGGACTGGGAAGCCAGGAGCTGAAGTATCACAAAAGGACGTTTCAGGCTATGAAAAATAACTGCGTACTAATTCTAAGGTAACGTGTCCAGCTTACGAGAGGCATTTTTGCCCAAGCTCAACTCAGTTAAACTCAGAGAAGTTATCACATCCTCAGAGAACTAGTTACCACTCGTCCGGTTTGTGTAGAAAGAGAAATTTGCAACGTGAAAACCAGAGTTCGGGTGCACTTTACGCGGAAGAGGTGCACCACACAGAGGAGCTTCTCGCCTGTTCTCCAAGGCCAGGTTGCCGTCTCCGCGCAGGCGGGGACCCCACCCTTTGGGACTCCGGCTCCTCCGTGCCGACAGGGGGCGCCCGCAACCGTGACTTTCCCGCCAACTCCACGGGTGCTCCAGCCCGGCCTCGTGCGACCGACTCTAGGGCTCGGGGCTTTTCCTGTTCCGGGGCGTGTGGAACCCGGATGCAAGCGTGCTATATAAGCATTGCTCAGCTCGCCCGCCTTTCTCTTGGAGGAAGACGCGGTGGTAGCTGCTGTGGATTGTTAGTCCGCACGCTCCTGCTCCTGACTCACCGCTGTTCGCTCTTGCCGAGGAACAAGTCGGTCAGGAAGCCGCGCAGCAGCCATGGTGAGACGGCGGGTGGCGGCGGGACTCTCCTGTAGGGCACATGCTGGGCCGTGTGGGCTCGGAAAGACGCTCCTGAAATGGTGGGGGAACCCGGGAAGCTTCCGGAAGACGCCTTTCTCCGAAGGTTGCAGAGCCCTTTTGGCTTACTGTTCTTTCTCATGTGTTTAACAACAGGCTTTTAAGGATACCGGAAAAACACCCGTGGAGCCGGAGGTGGCAATTCACCGAATTCGAATCACTCTAACAAGCCGCAACGTAAAATCGCTGGAGAAAGGTCAGTGCAGTGGTTGCGCGGTGGGGGGCGGGAACTGGACACAAAGCGACGAGCCAAAGCTCCTTAATGTTAATGTGCAAGGTGGACTAAAGCGGCAAGTTGCTTACTTCAGAGGGTAAAACTGCTTTCACTGTCATACAGCCGGCGATGAGGAGATACCTACTGTGTTGAATTACGGTGATACTTTTATACGCTATTCTGAGCCAGCAGAAGTGGAGATCTTAAGCCGATTTTAATTGTTTTCATTGAACCGAAAGGTCTTTTTATTTTCCTGTAGTGTGTGCTGACTTGATCAGAGGAGCAAAGGAAAAGAATCTGAAAGTGAAAGGACCAGTTCGAATGCCTACCAAGGTAAAGTAAATCGGGGGCAGGAAGTAGTAGGAGTTGCTTCTGGATGTTGCTTAAATTCAGGTTCTTAACTTTGAGGGGTTAACAGTGATACTAACTACAAAGCCACATAGAAATTTTAGTGAATTTCGATTCTTAGTAAGTAGTGTTTAGATGTGATTATTCAGTTATTGCTGTTGTGTTCTTGGTGTGGTTTGGTGCTTAACAGGCACAAGCTGTAAGGGTGGTGACCTAGCACAATGAAAACAGACCTGGCATTTTCAACCCATGGTATCTGAAAATCATGCCAAAGGGAAAACTAATGAGATACTTAAAAGTCATGATTTTCCAGATGTTCTTGGGATAAGTATAAAACCATAAACACTTGGTTTCCTTTGTGTTTTGTTACAGACTTTGAGAATCACTACAAGAAAAACACCTTGTGGTGAAGGTTCTAAGACATGGGATCGTTTCCAGATGAGAATCCACAAGCGACTCATTGACTTGCACAGTCCTTCTGAGATTGTTAAGCAGATTACTTCCATCAGTATTGAGCCAGGAGTTGAGGTGGAAGTCACCATTGCAGATGCTTAAGTCAGTTGTTTTAATAAATTGATTACCAGCTGTTAACTTTTGTTGGGTTTTATTCTGGCCGATTTTAGGGATACAAAAGTGTGCTATGAGACTGTCACTTTTCAGGTGGAATATATGGCTTATCTTACAGTGGTCTATCCTGTGTGTAGTTTGAATCATTTGAAAACTTAGTTAACTAAATATGTGAGACCTGACCAGTTTTATTGGACGCTGGCAGTTTATAACTTTGACATACCCTAGAAATTCTGATTGGCATGGGGCGTTTGTAATACACAGCCATGATTGAAAACCTAGTGCACTAGAGGGCAAGTGCTGAAGACTAATAACTGATATTTTGAAATTCCTTAAGGAGGAATGTAAGGCTGAATACCTTGAACTCTTTCCATGAAAAAGAAAAAGGAATAATTGGCAGAGGCAGGAGTAAAACTTAAGTTTTAGGGTTCTGGGAACTAAAACATAGTCTTAAAATACTTTTCACAGTTTTATTTTAAATGCAAATATATTTTTTGTGTATATGTATAACTTTTTTTTTTTTTTGAGATCCACTCTGTAGCCCAGGCTGGAATGCAGTGGCACAATCTCAGCTCACTGCAACCTGGGTCTCCCAGATTCAAGCAACTCTAGTGCCTCAGCCTCCATAGTAGTTGACAACAGGGTTTCACCCTGTTAGTCAGGCTGGTGTTGAACTTCTGACTTGAGGTGATCTGCCTGCTTTGGCCTCCCAAAGTGCTGGGATTACAGGCATGAGCCACCATGCCTGGCACATTTTCACTTTCATATTTTATTAAAATACTTATATTTTCACTGTTTTAAAGACAGGATTTCACTGGTCCAGGCTGTGATAACTGGATTAGTGGTATGATCACTGCAGCCTTGACCTCATGGGCTCATGCGATTCTCCTACCTTAAACGCCCGGTAGCTGGGACTTAACAGGCAAGTGGCTACTATGCTCAGCTAATTGTTTTTTGTAGAGGTGGGAGTTTTGTCATGCCCAGGCTGGTCTGGAACTCCTAGACTCAAGCCATCAGCCTATAGTGGCCTCCCAAAATGCTGGTGTTAGGGAGTGAGCCACTGCACCTAGACTAGAATTTATAACTGGACAGATACCCTTACACATTTGCTTAATTTATTGGGGAAAGTTTCTATAGATTTATTTGGAAATATAAAACATCTACAAATTGTAAGTTTGAGTTAATTTGCTTAATTTATTGGGGAAAGTTTCTATAGATTTATTTGGAAATATAAAACATCTACAAATTGTAAGTTTGAGTTAAGGAAATTTTTGATATTTTTTAACAGGACCAAAGTTGGGTGATCCATGTCTTTGGATTTGGGCCTAGGCTTTCACTCTGAACTCTCTGCTATCTTTTCAAGTTGACCTTAGACTGAGATTTCTGTATACAACCAACTGCATACTAGACACCTGCAACTCAAACTGAAAAGCTAACATGTCTAAAATGAAATCTTCACTCCCAGAACGTCTCTCCTGTGTTCTGTATCTCAATCCGTTGTCCACTGAAGTTGTACCGTTCGAACGTTGGAATCACCCCTTACCCCTCCCCTACTGCTGTTAAACATCCAATTCCTTTTGAGTCTACTTACATCTCAGGACAAATCCATTAAGGATTTGAATGGAACTGAGTCTGAAATGAACTATGCCATGTTGCTAAACTTAAACAATTTGTCTTTGGGAGTTTGGGTAGCAGTTGAGATTTTTTTTTTTTTGAGATGGAGTCTCACTGTCACCCAGTCCGGAGTGCAGTGGCTGCAGTCCTGGCTTTCTACAAACTCCACTTGTCGGGTTCAAGCAGTTCTGCCTCAGCTTCCCAAGTAGTGGGGACTACAGGCATGTACCACCATGCCCAGCTGATTTTTTAGAGAGACAGGATTTCATCATGTTAGCCAGGATGGTCTTGTGATCTCACCTTGGCCTCCCAGTGTTGGGATTACAGTCATGAGCCATGGCACCCAGCAATAAGACCATTTTAAAATTGAGTACCTATTAATAGTGGCCCCCAGGTAGAAATACCTATGAACTTTCCAGGCATGGTGGCTCATGCCTGTAATCCCAGCATCTTGGGAGGCTGAAGTGGGTGGATCACCTGAGGTCGGGGAGTCTGAGACCAGCCTCACCAACATGGAGAAACCCTGTCTCTACTAAAAATACAATAAAAATCGTTCAGCGTGATGGTGCATGCCTGTAATCCCAGCGAGGCAGGAGGATCACCTGAACCTGGGAGACGGAGGTTGCGGTTAGCCAAGATCGGGCCATTGCACTCTAGCCTGGGCAACAAGAATGAAACTCCATCTCAAAAGAAAAAAACCTATAAATTTTTAGTAATGCAGCATAGCTGTCTTTGGAGCACATGTGTCTTGAGAACTGATTGAGGAAATAATTTGGAAAACAATGCCACTGAAGTCCAAAGAACATACATTGTGAAAAGTATACTTCAGTAAATCAGAAGATAGTGAAAGGACAACTTCATGGCTTTCAAGAAATTGTGAATTTGAGCAACTGTGTTTTTTCACAAACGTGTAAGTGTTGGGTTAAAGCTATACGTAATTGAGAATCTGTATTACAGTTAAAATAGCACTTAAAAAATTGAAACTGCTGTTATCTTCAATTCCTCAAACATTTAAAAATACCTACACGGAAATAAAATTGCAGGGCATTTGAATATAGAGAATTAAGGATAGAATGGTGGTAATGATGCCAATAATTCTATGAAAGTGATAGGCCATCTTGTATGGGTGGAGAGTTAAAGGAAGGTTGAAAATAGGACAGACATCTCTCCAGTGCTTACTTTATTTGGTTTTACAGAGTACTGCTTCTGGTGTAGAAATGTGAGCTAGCAATATCTAAGGGAACAGAAACCACCATGGCTATTCATTGCTAGGTCAGATTTTTTTTTTTTTTTTTTTTTTTTTTAATTGAGATGGTCTTACTCTGTTGCCCAAGTTGGAATGCAGTGGTGTGATCATGGCTCACTGCAGCCTCGAACTCCCTGGCTAACCGATCCCCTGCCTCAACCTCTCAAGTGGCTTGCTCCATGATGCCCGGCCTGGCTAATTTTTTTTGTGGAGATAGGGTCTCACCATGTTGCCAGACTGGTCTCAAACTCCCATAATCAGGTGATCCACCCTCCTTGGCCTCCCAAAGTGCTGGGGTTATAGGCGAGAGCCACTATGCCCAGACTGGATTAGATTTATTCATGTGACATCCATAGAGTGCCTGTGTGTATGCTCTGTGGATGTAAAATGAACAGGCAAGAGTATAGAAGTAGAATCTCTAGCCATGCAGTCAGAGACAGATGGCTCCAAAATTAGCTACTTGGTTATGGGGACTTGATCAAGTTACTTGACTCTGAGCCTCAGTTATGTGCCAAATGAGGATACTAATAGTATCTATCTCATATGTGTATGTGGGTGTTCACTGTCTCTCTGGGAGATATTTTCCAAACAAATCAAGACTGCTTTGCTAAGGGCATAGATTTCTCTCACTGGCACAGGATGTGCTCTAGCTGGCCCATGATATTGGATTGAATTGCAGTGTTTTCTTGATATCTGGTGGGGGATTAGTTCAGTACCTCTCTTGGATACCAAAATTGAGGCAACTCAAGTTCCTGATACAAACTGGCATAGTATTTGTATATAATCTATGGACATCCTCCTGTATACTTTGTCATCTCCAGATTACTTGTAATACTTAATACAATGCAAATGGTATGTAAGTAGTTGTTATGCTGTAATTAGGGAATAATGACAAGAAAAAGAATGTCTATACATGTGCAGTAGAGACGGTTTTTTTCCTGAATATTTTTGATCTACAGTTGATCGAATCTACAGATGCAGAACCCATGGATACGGAGGGCCAGCAGTACACTTTGAGAAGTGTGTTTCAATCCCCGGGGACATGTCCTTTTTAACTGCATCCTCCTCCACCAAAAAAAATGACTAAGTGTGTGTAAGTGGAGAAATCGGCAAAGCTGAAGTGTTTTCCTTTTTTTGTTTTCATTGTGCTTCAGCAGATGCAAATGAAATTTTATCTTTTGAAAGTAAAAGGAGCTGTGGCCAAGCATGGTGGCTCACGCCTGTAATCTCAGCAATTTGGGAGGCCAAAGTGGACAGGTCACCTGAGGTCAGGAGTTCGAGACCAGCCTGGCCAACATGGTGAAACCCCGTCTCTACTAAAAATAGAAAAATTAGCCAGTCATGGATGTGGGCACCTGTAATCCCAGCTACTTGGGAGGCTGAGGCAGGAGAATTGCTTGAACCTGCGAGGCAGATGTTGCAGTGAGCTGAGATTGTGCCACTGCACTCCAGCCTGTGTGATAGAGCTAAACTCAGTCTCAAGAAAAAAAAAAAAGGAGCAAAATCAATCCTTATTCCCTTCATCCTAGGAATAATAGCATATTTCACTTTCATAGGAAATTAAACTCTTAAAAACAGAGAACCAAATCCTATACATTTTGCTCTGTAAACTGCTATTTATTTACTTATTTTTGCCTTGCATATTGTGCATATCTTTCTTCATTAACTTAAAAAGAACTCACCCCATGGATCATCTGAGGTCAGGAGTTCAAAACCAGCCTAACCAACATTGTGAAACCCTGACTCTACTAAAAATACAAAATTAGCGGAGCATGGCAGCACATGCTTGTAACCTCCGGAGTAGCTGAGACTACAAGCACACGCTGCCATGACTGGCTAATTTTGTATTTTTAGTAGAGACAGGGTTTCACCATGTAAATTTTTAATTTTAAGAAACACTATCAAATTGATGCTTCAAAACAACTGTGCACATTTATATTCCTCCCAGTAGTCAGGGCAATAACATGTATCTGATGTACAAAAAGAATCGCTCATTATTTTAGCCCTGCCCACCATTTCTCTCTTTTCTTTCTGGGACTGCTATTGATCACATGACCTTCTGAAGCTCTTGTGTGTCTCTTATCTTTCTTTCATACCTTCTTTTAATTTTTTTTTCTTTTTTTTAAGACAGAGTCCTGCTCTGTCACCAGGCTGGAATACAGTGGCGCGATCTCAGCTCACTTCAACCTCTGTCTCCCGGGTTCAAGCCATTCTCCTGCCTCAGCCTCCTGAGTAGCTGAGATTACAGGTGTGCACCAGCGCTCCCAGCTAATTTTTGTATTTTATGTAGAGTCAGGGTTATGCCATGTTGGCCAGGCTGGTCTCGAACTCCTGAGCTCCAGTGATCTGCATGCCTCAGCAAATCTTTTAAATTGTGCATTCTGTGATATTTCCTTGACTTGGTTATCCAGCACTTCTGTTGATTATTTTTCATTTTGATAATCTCGGGTTTTTAAAAACTTATGATGGAAAATTTCAAACATACACAAAAGTAGAAAGAGATAGTATAATAAACCCAGTGAGTTTTAAGGATTGTCAACTAATACCAGTTTTGTTTCATGTATGACTCCACCGACTTCCCCAACCAATCTTAAGATTATTTGGAAGCAAATTTCAGACATCATATTTTACTCATACATTTTCTAGTATCTAAATCTAAAAGATAGACTCTTTTTTAACAGTTCTGTAGCATTAATTATATTCATACTGTTGTGGAACAAATCTCCAGAAATCTTTTATCTTGCAAAACTGAACCTCTTACCCATTAAACACTAACTCCCAGTTTTTCACCCTCAACCCCTGGCAACACATTAAGCTACAAGACACTAAATGAACCCCATTCATTTAGCTTACTGAATAAAGACACTAACGGAACCCCACAAAGACACTACATGAACCCCATTCATTTAGCTTAATGTCTTCAAGTTTGACTTATTTGGTACCATGTGGCAGGATTTTCTTCTTTTTTAAGGCTGAATAATATGTCAATGTATGTATATATACCGCTTTTAAAAAATTCACTCATCTGTTGGACATTTAAATTGCTCCCACCTCTTGGCTATTGTGAATAATCCTACAATGAGCATGAGTATGCAAATATGTCTTTGAGATTTTGCCTTGAATTCTTTTGGATGTAGACCAAGTGAGATTGCTGGATCATTTTAATATTTCTATTTTAATTTTTTAAAGGAATCATAATATTTCTATGTTAATTTTTTAAGGAATCTCTATACTGTTGCACCATTTTGCTTTCCCATCAGGGGATCCAGTGTCTCCAAATCCTCAACAACACTTCAATATTTTTTTTATAGTAACCATCCTAATGGGTGTGAAGTGGTATCTCATTGTGGTTTTGATTTGTACTTCTCTAATGATTAATGTAATTGAGCATCTTTTTATATGCTTGTTGGCCATTTTTTTTTTTTTTTGAATCAGAGTCTTGCTCTGTCGCCCAGGCTGGAGTGCAGTGGCAAGATCTTGGCTCACTGCAACCTCTGCCTCCCAGGTTCAAACAATTCTCCTGCCTCAGCCTCCTAAGTAGCTAGGATTACAGGTGCATGCTACCATGCCTGGCTAATTTTTGTATTTTTAGTAGAGATGGGGTTTCACGATGTTGGCAAGGCTGATCTTGAACTCCTGACCTCGTGATCTGCCTGCCTCAGCCTCTCAAAGTGCTGGGATTACAGGCGTAAGCCACTGTGACTGGCCGTTCACCCACTTTTTAAAAAGTGGGTTATTTTTGTTGTTGTGAGCTGTCTGAGCTCTTTATATATTCTGGATATTAACCCCTTATCAGAGAGACAATTTGCAAGTATTTTCTTTCATTTCGTAGGTTGCCTTTTCATTCTCTTGGCTATATACTTTCATTCACAAAAGTTTTAAAGTCTGATGTGCTCACATTTTGTCTATCTTTTATTTCATTGCCTATGTTTTTGGCATCATATCTTCTGGTGGGCACTCTTGCCCAGCAAGAGGGTTCCAACCTGAGTGGATGGTGTGCAGAAATAAAGGGAGACAGAAAGCGAGGTCAAGAGGGTTGAAGAGTTTGTGCTCCAACAACAACTTTATTTTTCAGCAGTTCAGTATTTATACCTTTTCTGGGCATTCTCTTACATCAATGTTGCAGTCAAGGGAAACATCATGTGCTCTAACCTTTCAGGAACTACAAAGTAACAATCACCATCTGTGCTCTCAATGCTTATACAGAGTGCTGGTAAACATGTTTATGCTACCTCATTGTTTCTAGTGAAGGCCATCCATCCTGCTATCTTTTAACCCAGTTCTCCTTTCATCCTACTCTTCTGGTCTCGAGTTCCTTCCTTCTGGGGGCTCTGCAACTGGGCTCAACCTCCCATATTGTGAAACTCGCTTTGCAAGACTTCACTCAGGAGGGCCCCCAACAATATCTAAGAAATCATTGCCAAATCCCTTGTCACAAAGCCTTTCCTCTATGTTTTCTTCTAGAAGTTTGATAGTTTTAGGTCTTACAGTTTGATCTTTAATCCATTTTGGGTTTATTTTTGTATATTGTGTAAGGTAAGCATAATTTTTGTATATCATGTAAGGATTCCACTTTATGGCTTTTGTGTGTAGATACCCAGTTTTCCCAACAACATTTGTTGAAGAGACTGTTTCTTCTCCTTTCAGTGGTCTTGGCACCCCTGCTAATGACAATATGACCAAATACACAATAATTTATTCCTGGGCTCTCTATTTTACTCCATTGGCCTGTTTGTTTTTATGCTCATGCTACGTACCACAGTTTTAATTATTATGGCTTTGTAATATGTTTTGAAATCAGAAGTGTGAATCCTTCAATCCTATTTTTTTTTTCAAAACTGTTTTGGCTATTCGTTATCCCTTGAGAGTCCACATGAATTTACCGATACATTTTTCTATTTCTGCAAAACGCCGTTGATATTTTGATAGATATTGTGTTGAATCTGTAGATAGATCTCTTTGGGTAGTATTAACCTCTTAACAATATTCAATATTCTGATCCATAAACATAGAATATCTTTACATTTGTTTGAATCTTATTTTTTAAGCAGTATTTGTGGTTTTCAGTGTATGAGTCTTTCACCTCCTTGGTTAAGTTTATTTCTACACATTTTATTCTTTTTAGTGCTATTGAAAATTGGATTGTTGTCAGGTGTGGTGGCTCATGCCTATAATCCCAGCACTTTGGGAGGCCAAGGTGGGTGAATCATCTGAGGTCAGGAGTTCAAGACTAGCCTGACCAACATGGTGAAACCCTGTCTCTACTAAAAATACAAAATTAGCCAGACATGGTGGTGCATGCCTGTAATCTCAGCTACTTGGGAGGCTGAGGCAGAAGAATTGCTCGAACCCAGGAGGTGGCGGTTGCAGTGAGCCGAGATTGTGCTATTGCACTTCAGCCTAGGCAATAAGAGCGAAACTCTGTCTAAAAAAATAAAAGAAAGAAAATTAGATTGTTTTCTTAGTTTACTTGTCAGATTATTTACTGCTAGTATATAGAAATGCACCTGATATTTGTATTAATTTTGTGTGCTGCAATTTTGCTGAATTTGCTCATTAGTTTTCAGTTTTTGTGGTGTCTTTAGGGTTTTCTACATGCAATATCATGTCATCTGTGAACAAAGATAACTTACTTCTTTTCAGTTTGGATGTATTTTATTTCTTTTTCTTGTGTAATT
The DNA here is from genome assembly GCA_004027835.1 of Alouatta palliata. NCBI lineage: Eukaryota > Metazoa > Chordata > Mammalia > Primates > Atelidae > Alouatta > Alouatta palliata. The sequence continues at coordinate 45,798 of PVKV010004651.1, forward strand.
GCTCTGCCTAGGACTTCCACTGCTGTGTTAAATAGAAGTTGCAAGAGTGAGTTATCCTTGCCTTGTTCCTGATCTTAGAGGAACGGCTTTCAGTTGTTTACTGTTGAGTATAATATTAGCTGTAAGCTTTTCATATATAGCTTGTAGTATGTTCACATAGTTTCCTTCTATCTTAGTATATCAAATGTTTTTTAAATCTTAATTCTTCTTAAAATGTTTTGTAGAATTCACCTGTGAAGCCCTCTGTTCCTGGGGTTTTCTTTGTTGGGAGGTTTTTTGGTTGCTGATTCAATCTCCTTACTAGTCACAGGTCTGTTTGGGTTTTTTATTTCTTCATGAATTAGTTCTGGTATAATGTATGTTTCTAGGAATTTACCTATTTCTTCTAGATTACCCAGTTTGCTGGTAGATAATTGTTCATTGTATTCTTGTATAATCCTTTAAATTTCTGTAGCATCATTTACAATGTCCCATGTGGCATTTCTTTCTTTCTTTTTTTTTTTTTTGAGAGGAAGTCTAGCTCTGTTGCCCAGGCTGGAGTGTAGTGGTGTGATCTTGGCTCACTGCAACCTCCGCCTCCTGGGTTCAAGCAGTTCTCCTGCCTCAGCCTCCCAAGTAGCTGGGATTACAGGCACCCACCACCACGTCCAGCTAATTTTTGCATTTTTAGTAGAGACGGGGTTTCACTGTGTTGGCCAGGCTGGTCTTGAACTCCTGACCTTGTGATCCACCCGCCTCGGCCTCCCAAATGGCTAAGATTACAGGTGTGAGCCACTATGCTCAGCCCCATATGACATTTCTAATTTTAGTTGTCTTCTCTCATTTTTCTTGGTTAATCTACCTAAGAGTTGCCAATCTACCTAAGAGTTGATCATTTCAAAAAACCAACTCTTAGTTTCATTTATTTTTTTAAATTTCATTTATATCTCTATTCTAATCTTATTTTCTTCTTTTTGCTAACTTTGGGTTTTCTTTTTCTTGAGGTTTAAAAGGGTTTCTCGAAGTACAAAATTAGGGGTTTCTTGAGGTATAAAATTAAGTTGTTTCTTTTAGCCATTTCTTCTTCTTTTTTCTTAGAGATATAGTATGGCTCTGTCACCTGGCTGGAGTGCAGTGGAAGGATCACAGTTCACTGCAACCTCAAACTCCTGGGCTCAAGCAATCCTCCTACCTCAGCCTTCTGAGCAACTGGAACTACAGGGCCACTGTGCCTGGCTAGTTTTTATTCATTATTACATTTTATAGAGACAGGGTCTCACTGTGTTGTCCAGGCTGGTCTTGAACTCCTGGTCTTAGGCAATCCTCCTACCTCAGCCTCCTAAAGAGCTGGGATTACAGGCATGAGGCACCATCCCTGGCCTATTTCTTCTTTTTTAATGTAAACATTTATAATCTTCCTTCTTGGTAATGCTTTCACTACATCCCATAAGTTTTGATATATTTTCATTTTCATTTGTCTCAAGATATTTTCTAATTTCTCTTGTGATTTCTTTTTTTCTTTCTTTTTTTTTTTTTTCTTTTTTTGAGACAGAATCTCACTCTGTTGCCCAGGCTGGAGTGCAGTGGCATGATCTTGGCTCACTGCAACCTCTGCTTCCCAGATTCGAGTGATTCTCCTGCCTCAGCCTCCTGAGTAGCTGGGATTACAGGCGCCTGCCACCATGCTTGGCTAATTTTTTGTATTTTTAGTAGAGATGAGGTTTCACCATGTTGGCCAGGCTGGCCTCAAACTCCTGACCTCAAGTGATCTGCCTGCCTTAGCCTCCCAAAGTGCTGGGATCACAGGCATAAGCCACTGTGCCTGGCTTAGAAATGGGGTTTCACCATCTTGGGCAGGCTGGTCTCGAACTCCTGGTCTTAGGTCATCCATGCACCTCGGCCTTCCAAAGTACTGGGATTACAGTCGTGAGCCGCTATGCCCAGACTCTTGTGGTTTCTTTTTTGACTCACTGGTTGTTTGATAATGACTCATTTGTTTAATAATTTGCTGTTTAATTTCCACATGTGTGTGGATTTTCCATTTTCCTTCTGCTGTTGATTTCTGGTTTCATTCTGTTGTTGTTGGAAATGATACTTTGTATAATTTTGTCTACTTAAATTTGGTAAGGCTTGTTCTGCAGCCCAACCTGCTCTTGTTGGATGGAGTGTTCTCTAGATGTCTATTAGGTTTAATTGGTTTATAATGTTCAGGTCTTATTTCCTTGTTGATCTTCTGTCTGGTTGACTTAAGGTCTACTTTGTCTGACAGTAGTATGGCCACCTCTGCTCTCTTTTGGTTATCCTCTGCATAGAATATCTTTTTCCATTTTTTCACTTTTGGTCTATGTGCATCCTAGATCTAAAGTGAATGTCTTATAGAAAGCATATGGTTGGATCTTGTTTATTTTTTTAATTTATTCAGCTGATCTGTGTCTTTTGATTGGGGAGTTTAATTCATTTACATTTAAATTAATTACTGATAATAAATGAGTTACTATTGCCATTTTGTTGTTTTCTGTGTATCGTGTAACTTTTTTTTTCTCTTCCTCTTGTACTACCTTCCTTTGTGTCTCATTAATTTTTACAATGACATGCTTTGGTTCCCTCCTCTTTTCCTTGTGTGTATCTTCTATAAGTATTTTCTTTGTAGTTACCATGGGGATTACATAAAACCTCTTAAAGTTATCATGATCTATTTTAAACTGATACAACTTCAATCACATACAAAAACTCTACTTTGTAACATATCTGTCCTCTGGTGAATTTTTTGGTTCAACTATTGTATTTTTCCACTCCAGAATCTGTGGTGTTCTTTTTCATAGTTTTCATTTCTCTGTTGATATTCTCATTTTATTTATGCATTTTCTCCCTGACTTTGTTTAGTTGTCTATTTGTGTTCTCTTTTAGCTAACTGACTTCTCTATAATGATTATTTTGAATTCTTTATCAGCTAATTCATAGTTCTCTACTTCTTTAGAGTTGATTGCTGAAGATTTAATTTGTTCATTTTATTGGGCCATTGTGTTGGTCTGTTTCTGATTTACTATAAAGAAACACCTGAGGCTGGGTAATTTATAAAGCAAAGAGGTTTAGGCCAGATGCAGTGGCTTACACCTGTAATCCCAGCACTTTGGAAGGCCCAGGTGAGCAGATCACCTGAGGTCGGGAGTTCGAGACCACTCTGACCAAATGGAGAAACCCCCATCTCTACTAAAATACAAAATTAGTTAGACATGGTGGTACATGCTTGTAATCCCAGCTACTTGGGCGGCTGAGGCAGGAGAATCACTTGAACCTGGGAGGTGGAGTTGTGGTGAGCCGAGATTGCGCCATCGTACTCCAGCCTGGGCAACATGAGCGAAACTCCATCTCAGAATAAATAAATAAATAAATAAATAAATAAAGCAAAGAGGTTTAATTGGCTTGTAGTTCTGCAGGCTGTACCAGCATGGCTACCACATCTGCTTCTGGTGAGGGCCTCAGGAAACTTAATCATGGTAGAAGGCAAAGTGGGAGCAGGCACATCACATGGCAAGACTGGGGTCAAGAGAACAAGGAGAGAAGTGCCACACACTTTTCCTTTTTTTTTTTTTTTTTTTTGAGACAGAGTCTCGCTTTGTTGCCAGATGCCAGGCTGGAGGCCACACACCTTTAAACAACTAGATGTCACGTGAATTCAGAGTGAGAAATCATAACGAAGGGGATGGTGCTAAGCCATCCATAAGGATCCACTGCCATGGTTCAGTCACCTCCCATCAGGCCCCACCTCCAACACTGGTAATCACATTTCAACACGACATTTGGAGGGGACAAACATCTGAACCATATCAGCCATGTTTCCCTCTTTTGTGTCTTGTGGCATCTTGTTGGGATTGTGTCTACCAGTCTATATGGACTGGCTTCATATAGGAGATCTTCACAAGAAGCCTGACTGTCAATGGTGGGAGACCTCGCAAACCTTTCTTGGGGCTGCATTTTCTTTTTTCTTTTTTTTTTTTTTGTGATGGAGTCTCACTCTGTCGCCCAGGCTGGAATGCAGTGGTGTGATCTCAGCTCACTGCAACCTCTGCCTCCCGGATTCAAGCGATTTTTCTGCCTCAGCCTCCCGAGTAGCTGAGACTACAGGTGCCACCACACTCAGCTAATTTTTGACTACAGGCACATGCCACCATGCCCGACCAGGGATGGATTTTCTCTCGTCCTGTGTGTATAATTTGCTTTTACTTACTTTTTATTTGTAGAGACAAGTTCTCCCTATGTTGCGCAGGCTGGTCTCAAAACTCTTGAGCTCAAGCCATCCTTCTGCCTTGGCCGTGCCTGGCACGTGTGTGTGTGTGTGTGTGTGTGTATGTGCGTGTCTGTGTGTCTGTGTGTGTGTGTGTGTAACGTTCTAGTTAAAACGCTTGCCCGTTTTCTCAGTTCATGATCTCTTACTCCCTCTGGTGTCTGTCTTCAGTACTGTAGCCTTCCTGGATCAACTCATGTAACACTTACCTTTGTTCAGTGGTCCCCAACCTATCACCCAAACTATGCGCCTTCTGCTCTGAGTTCACTGAGTCAAGGCAGGAACCAGTCTGTTGGACGGCCCCCAGAAAGCCAGGATGTTGGGCTCATGTTTCACTCTTCTTTTTTCCTTGGCAGGGAGAAGCTGGGAGTTGTGAGTTTTCTTCCCATCACTCCCTCCGTGTTGCATTGGAAAGGGAGAGATTAGGGTCGGCAAAATGTAAGACATTTTCCTACCCACTTCGATGTAGTCCGTCTTAGCTTTGTATGCACCTGAGTGCTGTGACCGCTTTGGTTTCTGGGACTCTCACAAAGGCATTTTGGTCTGCATATTGTTAAGTTGGTGTCTCCATGGGAAAACGAGACTGGGGCTTCCAATTCTGCCACCTTGCTATTATCACTCTAATAAACTCTTTTTTTTTTTTTTTCGCTGAAGTGCAGCGGCACGATCTTGGATCACTGCAACCTCCGTCTCCCCGGTCCAGGTATAAGCAATTCTCGTGCCTCAGCTTCCCAAGTAGCTGGGATTACAGGCATGTGCCACCATGCCCAGCTAATTTTTGTATTTTTAGTAGAGGTGGGTTTCACCATGTTGGCCAGGCTGGTCTTAAACTCCTGACCTCATTATCTGCCTGCCTCGGCCTCCCAAAGTGCTGGGATTACAGGCGTGAGCCACGGTGCCCAGCCTCTAATGACTCTTTTAAAAACATAATTGTAGGCCAGGCGTGGTGGCTCACGCCTGTAATCCAAGCACTTTGGAGGCCAAGGTGGGCGGATCACCTGAGATCGGGAGTTCAAGACCAGCCTGACCAACATGGTGAAACCCTGTCTTTAAAAAAAAAAACAAAAAAAATAACGTAATTGTATATCGTTATAACACCTAACAGTAACAATTCTTAAATTCTTTTTTTAAATGAGATGGAGGTGGTCTTGCTCTTTTCCTAGGCTGTAGTACAGTGGTATGATCTCGGCTCACTGTAGTCTCCACCTCCCAGGCTCAAGTGATTCTCTTATTTTAGCCTCCTTAGTAGCTGGGACCACAGGTGTGTGCCACCATGCCGTGATAATTTTTTTTGGAGGGGGGATGGAGTCTTGCTTTATTGCCCAGGCTGGAGTGTAGTGGTGCGATCTCAGCTCACTGTGACTTCTGTCTCCCATGTTCAAGTGATTCTCCTGCCTCAGGCTCCTAAGTAGCTGGGATTATAGGAGCCTGCCACCATGCCTGGATAAATCTTTTGTATTTTTAGTAGAGACAGGGTTTCACTGGGTTGGCCAGCCTGGTCTTGAACTCCTGACCTCAGGTGATTCACCCGCCTCAGCCTCCCAAAGTGCTGGGATTACAGGTATGAGCCACTGCACCTGGCCCAGTGTTTGCTTTCTTTACTCAACATATAACTTATAAGAATGTTTTAAGCCAGGTGCAGTGGTTCACGCTTGTAATCCCAGTACTTTGGGAGGCTGAGGCGGGTGAATCACCTGAGGTCAGGAGTTTGAGACCAGCCTGGCCAACACAGTGAAACCCTGTCTCTACTAAACATACAAAAATCAGCTGGGTGTGGTGGCGCATGCCTGTAATCCCAGCTACTCCGGAGGCTGAAGCAGAATTGCTTGAACCTGGGAGGCGGAAGTTGCGGTGAGCTGAGACAGTGCCATTCCACTCCAGAGACCAGCAAGAAACTTCATCTCAAAAAAAAAAATTTTTTTTCCATGCCTCCATGAACCGTCATTCTGTTAACTTTGAATCAGCTTCCAATATTTTATCCTTCGTGCTTTTGTATCATGAAATAGTTCTAGATTTTCACTATTGTAACGCTTGTTGATGGTGTCACTTCTTCTGGGGCATTTTCATTCTTTTCATCACAACGTTCCTCATTTATGTCAATCTGCCTTCACCAAGTGCCTCTGGCTACGCATGCAGAATTTCTCAGATGTCGGTAGTATCCACATGCCCGTGTCAACTATTTTTTCTCAACTCCATTGACATTTGATTCCAATTTCACTTCCAGCATCATCACTTTTTGTTTCTTTGATATGCTTTTGTCTTTGTTGCCCAGGTGCCCGTTCTGATTGTTCATTTTTGTGAAATGTTATCTGGCTTTATCACTGGGAGACGAGGCGGCAACACAGTTGCACACTCTGCTGTCTTTGCAGTCTCTGTGAGAACTGAAGGACGGATGTGTGATGACCAATCACCAGACCTTGAAAGCAGTGACGTGATCACGACTGATCACTGATCATTTTGTGTATGTTACTTATTTACTGATTTGTGGACTGAAGAGCTAGCCATGAAATTTGTACTTCATGCAGTTACTCTTCAATAATATACCATAGTAACTGATGTTTGAAATGTGTTGTTGAAGGACAGATACTATTTATCTACGCTGTTATAATAGAAATTCCTGCTTATCAGAACTTTGAAAAGCAAGGCGTGCCTATTTTAGGATTGGCTTCGATTCTTCAGGGGTAGTTGTCTAATTTGGCTTTTCTCTCTAAAGCTACTGTTTTCCCTATATTTCTGGGAATCTTGGATTTCTTTTATTTATAATTAAGCATTAAAATTAATTTTTTTTTTCTGGGAATAGGTTTGGATTTTCCCTGTCCTTATGTAGTTATACCAGTTTCTCTTATATGTCCTCCTCCGACATTAGAAGGATTTGCACAGACTTCCCTTTTGGGTACACCTGTAGGAAGCTATACGGGGGATCCCTCATAACAGACACAACTACAATACTAAAATGAAGAACAACGATCCTCACACTTGAGATGTTAGCTCTTCCCAGGGATTTTTCAATTTATAAATGGGCACAGTTCCCTTTACCCTTGGTGAGGCTGGGGCTCGTGGCACAGGCTACCTGGCATAGGTATTTCATTAGCATACTGCTACATCTTAATCTAAGTCCCTGTTTTCAGCCTCCTTCTGCACCAGACTTATCACCACCTAGAGCTGCCTGAGCCCCAGGAAGAGCAGTTCCCAACCTGAGCACATTCTCAGGTGTGGCCTCCTTTGTCCTGTTTCTTCTTTCACCAGGCCTTGCACAACTTTTTGAATTCCAAAAAGTTGTTGAAATCACAAGTCTGTATCCATTCTCTTTGTTACTGATTCATTCCTTGGTTTTCCTCTACAAGAATTTCAGTGAGGTCTCCAGGCAGAGAGAAAGCAAATATCATTGCTGAGTCTGCAATTCTAAGCTGAGATTTAATTGATTCTGAAAGTTTCTCAGGTGTCTCTTTTATGTAGATAACTCCTTTAGGACCCTTCTCATTATGAAGAGAGGGAGGGTAGCACAGTGCTTAAGGGAAGGGGCTCCTAAGCCAGACTATGTGGGTTTCAAATTTGACTCTGCTCTTCCTCAGGTGAGACTTTGGGTATGTTACTTACACTCTTGCACCTCAATTTTCTCATCTATAAAATAATGCCTCATGGAATTGCTTGAAGAGTAAATGAGCTAATATTTTTAATGTTAACTAGGACAGTTCCTGGCAGACAGTACGAGCTATGTAAGTATTTGAAAATGAATAAGGCCAAGGGTGGTGGCTCATGGCTGTAATCTCAGCACTTCGGGAGGCCGAGGTGGGCGAATCACTTGAGGTCAGGAGTTGGAGACCAGCCTGGCCAACATGGTGAAACCCCATCTCTAACAAAAATACAAAAATTGGCTGTGCAATGGTGTGATCTCGGCTCACTGCAGCTTCTGCTTCCTGGGTTCAAGTGATCCTCATGCCTCAGCCTCCCGAGTAGCTGGGATTACAGGTGCTGGCCACCACACCAGGCTAATTTTTGTATTTTTAGTGGAGATGGGGTTTCATCATGTTGCCCAGGCTGGTCTCAAACTCCTGACCTCAAGCAATCCAGCTGCTGGTCTCGAACTCCCAACCTCAGGTGATCCTGTAATCCCAAAGTGCTGGGATCGCAGGCATGAGCCACCACACCCGGCCATGCTGTTGGTGCTGTTGTTGTTTTGAGACAGAGTCTCTCTCTGTCACCTAGGCTGGAGTGCAATGGCGTTATCTTAGCTCACTGCGGGCTCCACTCCACTTCAAGCGATTCTCCTGCCTCTGCCTCCTGAGTAGCTGGGAGCATAGGTGTGCACCACCCACACCCGGCTAATTTTTGTATTTTTAGTAGACGTAGGGTTTTGCCATGTTGCCAAGGCTGGTCTTCAACTCTTGGCTTCAAGTGATCCACCTGCCTCGGCCTCCCAAAATTCTGGGATTACAGGCATGAGCCACCACGCCTTGCCAAGCTGAGATCTTAAGGCAACCAGCTAGCTTGAAATCTAAGGAGAGATGGAGGCCTGCTGAGAGAGACAGAATGCAATCACTTGCTTCCCTGGGCCGCATGCAGCTGCTGAGACAAATTAAACATTTTTCATTCTTTATAATTTCTAAGTTTCCTCTATATTTTGTAATATTTACTATGTATTTGTTATAACCGAGTGAGTTAGAAGGAAAGCGCCACACTCTGAGTTCCAGTTGAGAGTCCTTTATTGCTGGCGACCAAGAGTCAGCTCAAGCTCAAAATCTCTCAGCCCCGAGGAAGGGGCTTGATTCCTTTTTATGCCTTGCTTAAGAAAGGGGAGGGGGATCCTAGCCGAAGTGGAATTTACAGAAGCAGAACAAGCAAGTTAGATAAGGAGGCTGGTAAGTAGGAGGCAGGAGGTTCCCATGATGGTTGATTACTAAGGAGAGTACACACAAGCGGTTCCCATGATTGCTGGTTACCAAGGGGGGTATTCGGTACTTGCCATACAATCAGTCAAGGGGGTATTCGAAACAGCAAGTGGGCTTGCCAAGCACGATATGGTTACAATGGTTATATGCCTCTATAGTTCTAAGCACAGCATGACCCAGCACAGTGGCATGACCCAGGTATGCACTCAAGGGAGAAATGGCCGGAGGGGTGAGGCGGAGGATAAGATGGAGTCTGTCTGGCTCTCAGCACGATGGAGTCTGTCAGGCTAACACAGGATAAGTTAGCACATATTCATATAGTAATTTGTATAGGTCAAGTTATAAGCAAGTTTGGTCTCATAAGTTTAATGTAAATCATCTGAATAGTCAATAAATACATACACACTTCAATTAGAGAATATTGCATTCTGAAAAATAATATTTCAGACAGTCAAAGTTTAATCCCATAATTTCCAAAGCTTTGTTTTTATCAATTCCCAGTGGAACTCTTCTGAAATGCACTGTACTTTTCCCTGCTTTATTAAATAGAGTATACTAATTATTAGGCATGTATAGGCTAACAGATCCTCTGAACTTTCATTGCTGTGCTGTGCTTGAAGACCGTCATGTCCTTAAGGGCCACTGCACCAGGAGAAGCCCTTGAATTCATTTAAAGAAATGCTATTATTTTCTTTCTTCAGGAAAACCTCTAAAGGCTGTCTTCTCCAATGACATAATGCCTAGCGGATTACCCTAGCCCTCAAATGGAATGGAGCCGGAGATCGAGTAGCAGTAGAGTGGACCAGAACCCATGTAGGTCCCTGGTCAGGCTTGAGGGCAAGGCTGCCCTTCCAAGGCCTTGAGGGCATATCTGGGGCTGCACAGCCACTCAACTCAGGAGCGTGTTCACGACCGTCCAGGCCCAGCCATAGGCTTTCTTAGCATTCTGTATGGTATTGTACCTTGAGTTCTTGCTTCACAAAAGGCTTGTAACTTAGGATCTTTGGATCTCTATATTGTAGATGGTCTCCAGTTCATTCACTTTGAGATTATAGATAAAAACGACTGATTTTTCTGCATAGAAGATCCAAAACTTTCATTAGATTCTTAGGGGGAATGAGAGGGGCTGAGATATTACCCTTGTAACTCCTTAAAAAAAGAAGTAATGGAAAAAGCTGCCCTAGTCTTATGGACTAGGCTCAGTCTGAGCTGAACAGACTCTGCTAAATTTAGCTATTGGGCACAGCTAAATTCAGAGTGAAATGCAAGAGTCCTCTTTGGAAATAGCCCCTGAGGCTCATGTAAATGTGTAACACACTCAAATTTTAGCACTCTCTACACGCACCCTGCATCTTGCTTTTTTTCTTTTTTTTTTTTTTTCCAGACGGAGTTTAGCTCTTGTTACCCTGGCTGGAGTGCAATGGCACAACCTCGGCTCACCGCAACCTCCGCCTCCTGGGTTCAAGCAATTCTCCTGCCTCAGCCTCCCGAGCAGCTGGGATTACAGGCACGCGCCACCACGCCCAGCTAATTTTTGTATTTTTAGTAGAGACGGGGTTTCACCATGTTGACCAGGATGGTCTCGATCTCTTGACCTCATGATCCACCCGCCTCGGCCTCCCAAAGTGCTGGGATTACAGGCGTGAGCCACTGCGCCCGGCTGCTTTTTTTCACTTAATGTATCTTGGAAAAATCTTATTTTTGTGTTTATAGAACTATTCTTTTTCAGTGATTATGCACGATTCCATTGTATGATCACAGCACAATTTATTTATCTGGTACTCTGCAACAGACTGAGTGTTCATGTCCCTCCAAAACTTCTTCAATGAGATCCTAACCCCCAAGATGATGGTGCTATGATGAAATGAGGCCTTTGGAGGTGATTAGGTTATGAGGTGGAGTCCTTAGGAATGGAATTCACACCCGTATAAAGGTGGCTCCAGGCTGCAGCGGTGGCTCATGCCTGTAATCCCAGCACTTTGGGAGGCCGAGGCAGGCAGATCACCTGAGGTCAGGAGTTCGAGACCAGCCTGGCCAACATGCGAAACCCTATCTCTACTAAAATAAACACACACACACACACACACACACATGCACATGCACAAATTAGCTGGGCATGGTGGCAGGTGCCTGTAATCCCAGTTACTGGGGAGGCTGAGGCAGGAGAATTGCTTGAACCCAGGAGGCAGAGGTTGCAATTTGCCGAGATCTCACCACTGCAATCCAGCCTGGGCGATAAGAGCGAAACTCCATCTCGGGGGGGAAAAAAAGGCTCCAGCAGCTGTAAGGAGAAGTTTGCAACCCGGAGAGGGCTCTCTTCAGAACTTGAATTCTTTCAAAGCATATTAAGATTTTGATTCTAAAAAAAAAAAAGAAAGAAAACAAAAATAAAAAGAAAAAAAAAGATTTTGATTCTATAGGAGGAAGAAGGCTGAACTCTGTGTTGAAGGCAATACTTAGTAAATCGTATGTTTTTCTGTAAACTTCAACTTGGTTTTGCTAAAATCATGCTTTCAATTAACAAGTATTTGTTTTATTATCTTCACAACTCGAAACTAGATGTTTCACCTAATTCAGATTTTGGAGTCTTTCAAGGACTCATTAGTAAAGTAAAATATAAGAAGGGATTAATTAGATTGGGGGTGGCATAGTGAGGAGGAGGAGAACATGTGAAGTGGTGTTTCAGCTGGATGGAGAGGCTCACAGATGAGAAGTCAGTGTGAATGGAGCCTCAGGTCTGGAGTTCATGTGGACAGGGAGGGCTGGAGAGGTAAGAAGGACCAATCACGCAAGGGTTTTTCTCTATACAGAGGAGTATAGCCTTTATCTTCACAGAGAGGGGAGAATATCAGGCAGGGGTGGGGGTTGGTGAGAAGAGTAAGTTGATCAGACACACTATTAAAAATGGACTGGGCCTGGCACGGTGGCTCACGCCTGTAATCCCAGTGCTTTGGGAGGCCAAGGCGGGTGGATCACTTGAGATGAGGAGTCTGAGGTCAGCCTGGGAACCTGGCAAAACCCTGTCTCTACTAAAAATATGAAAATTAGCCAGGCGTGGCAGCACACGCCTGTAATCCTAGCTACTCTGGAGGCTGAGGCAGGAGAATGGCTTGAACCCTGGAGGTGGAAGTTGCAGTGAGCTGAGATTGCACCACTGCACTCTAGCCTTGGCGACAGAGCAAGACTCTGTCTCAAAAATAAATAAATAAATAAATGGACTGGAAAGAAGGGAGAGAGAAGCCTAAAGCTGGCGAGACCGTCACAGGAGTTCAGGCCAGAGCGGCATGCAACTTGAACTAAAATCGTGGGCGTTGGGATACAGAAGGTGCTACACTATGAGATGTTTTCAGAGGTATAATCGACTATATTTGAAAATTGGTTGAAAATGAGGAAGACAGATAAGTGAAGAGTGATGCGGGTAAGGAGACCTGGCACAGGATGATCATGGTAGTCCTGGGGATGGACGAGAGGCCTGGCGGCTAGTGTGGAGTGAGATGAGGAGAGGGGCTGAATGAAGCCCTGCAGGACGCTGGTTCTGAGAGGAAACAAATGCCTAAGGGCGATGGAGAAAAACCAAGGGATTGTGAAATGAGGGAAGCCAACGGACATATTTCAAGGATGAGGAAGGTATCAACTGGATCAGATAAAGTGCAAGATAATTTTAGCAAAAATTTATACAGAGATCACGTCAAAGAGGTGTGGGGATGGGACGTACGCAGAAGGAAGCAGAGTGGGAGGAGCCTGAGGGGATGCAGAGAGTGCGCAAAGAAATCCTTCAGAATATTTGGCTCTAGAGGAGATAAGAGAGAGAGCAAGAGCCAGGCACAGTGGCGCTCCTGTCATTCCAACTACTTGGGAGACTGAGGTGGGAGGATTACCTGAGCCCAGGACTTCAGGACCAGCCTGGGCAACATAGGAGAACCTCCATTTCCAAAAGTAAATTAATTAATTTAAAAAAAAGAGACAGGGCAAAAGCTGGAAGGCAGCAATGCATGGTTTGTGTTTTTCAGATGAGCTTTCAGCTGTTTAAATGCTGATGGGGGCCAGACGCGGTGATTCACGCCTGTTTGGGAGGTCCAGGTGGGTGGATCACCTGAGGTCAGGTATTCAAGACTAGCCTGGCCAACATGGTAAAACCTTCTCTACTAAAAATACAAAAATTAGCCGGGTGCAGTGGCTCACGCCTGTAATTCCAGCACTTTGGGGGCACTGAGGTGGGTGAATCACAAGGTCAAGAGTTCCAGACCAGCCTGGCCAACATGGTGAAACCCTGTCTCTACTAAAAATACAAAAAAATTAACTGGGCGTGGTGGCAGGCATCTGTAATCCCAGCTACTCGGGAGGCTGAGGCAAGAGAATCACTTGAACCCAGGAAGCAGAGGTTGCAGTGAGCCAGAAAAAAAAAAAAAAAAACAGGACCCATGGCTGTGGCTCACACCCATAATCCTAGCACTTTAGGAACCAAGGTAGGAGAATCATTTGAACCCAGGAGTTCAAGACCAGCCTGGGCAACATGTTCTGTGAGAACATAAGCAAGCTGATTTTGTCAGAGGCCCTTCTCTCTAGGTCTTTGCATGGTACCGGGGACCCCATGGGTTGTACCCATCTCAACACAGAGTGAGTTTTCCACGCTTTCAGACATCAGGGTGGGAGCCTCTCATTGGCTGAGACTGGCCTCTGGCCTGTCTGTCAAAGCCCTCTTCAGATGACATCACTCTCTCCTCTTCAGCCTCTCCTGCCCCACCATGGACTTAATCCTGAGGAATAATTTTCCTCCCACTCTCTTCACTCAGGACAAGTCTTTCTTTTTAATTAATGAATTAATTTATTTATTTATTGACTTAGAGTCTCACTCTGTCTCCCAGGCTGGAGTGCAGTGGTGCAATTTCGGCTTACTACAACCTCCACCTTCTGGGTTCAAGTGATTCTCCCGCCTCAGCCTCCCGAGTAGCTGGGATTACAGGCATGCACCACCATGCCAAGCTAATTTTTGTATTTTTAGTAGAGACAGGTTTTACCATGTTGGCCAGGCTGGTCTTGAACTCCCGATCTTAGGTGATCCGCCCTGCTCGGCCTCCCAAAGTGTTGGGATTACAGGCATGAGCCACCACACTTGGCCAGGTCTTTCAAAAAGGGGCTTTGTTTGATGAGAATTTAAGCTGATGTGTGATTTTGGGGATGAAGAGACAAGCCCAACTTTGCACTGGGGTTTTATTCCCTCTCCCCACCACATACACTCCATATAATCTGATGCTGGCTTTCAGTCCCTCACCTTTGTGAAATCCTTAGGCCAGGCCGGGGTTTGCTATGCCCGCAAATATCACTCTTTTCTTTCCCTCCTCATGCCAGGCTGGGAGGGAGATCTTTGAAAAGGCAGAGTGAAGAGTTGTCCAAGTTATACTGAGAGAGTCCTAGAAGTCTTCCAGAGGCTCTCTTCTGAATAGCGTGCAAGACCTGCGTCTGCTCTGACCCTGCAAGGCAGCCAGCTGTCAGTGTGAATGGGGGACTGAAGGCCACGGACCCATGAAGGGACAGGTGAACCCCCGAGGTAATCATTCCTTAAGAAAAAGCAAAACGTCTTCGCACCATATGATTCTGTGTCTGCAAAATTTTAGAAAAGGCAAAACTATGGAACGGATGGTAGAAGAGCAGTTGCCTGGGCTGGGATGAGGGTGGAGGGTGCAAAGAAACTGGAAGGAACTCTCTGGGATAATGGAAACGTTCTACATCTTGATCATAGGTGCAGTGACATGATGGCACAGACATGTCAAAATATCAGATTGTGCATGTCATCAGTAATAAAAAGCAAAAATGCCCTCACGTGGAAACAGCTGGGAGAGCCAGGGGCGCAAACGGAACTGCCTCCTGTAATTCCCTCCCTGCATCTCCTGGGCTATGGATTACTTTGTTGGAGGTCCACGGTCCAATGTCCTGGATGTTGACCAAAGAGAAGCCCCACTCAGTGCAGCCAATCGCTTTGCTTATTTTTTCTCTTTCTCACTTCCCTTGAGGCTCCCAGGATGCTGTGGGGGGTGTCTACAATACACGAGTAACAAGATCAATCTGGAGTCGACGTCATCTTTCTTCTCCTCCTCACGGAGTCTGCCCAAGAACCAAGGGAATCAGACCAACACCCCCGGCTCCATTTCCCACATTCTCTAAGTAGGGTGCTCAGGGTTTCCTTCTCATGGGCTGTTTTGCTGGGATCAGAGACCACCAGTGTCCTGTGCTGGCACTCCCTGGCCCCTAATGGGCAGTGGGGTCTTAGACCAGCTCTCAGCGTCCCCTCTCCCTGTCTACCCATCCCGTTTCTTGGAAATATCTCCAGTTCCTCAGCCCCGAGAATTCACTCACAGCACTATGTATCTTTCTATGTTTGTTGTTGTTGTTTTTGAGTCAAAGTTACGCTCTTGTTGTCCAGGCTGGAGTACAATGGTGCGATCTCGGCTCACGGCAACCTCCACCACCTGGGTTCAAGCGATTCTCCTGCCTCAGCCTCGTGAGTAGCTGAAATTACAGGCTCACGTCACCACGCCTGGCTAAGTTTGCATTTTTAGTAGAGATGGGGTTTCACCATGTTGGTCAGGATGGTCTTCAACTCCTGACCTCGTGTGATCCGCCCACCTCGGCCTCCCAAAGTGCTGGGATTATAGGCGTGAGCCACCGCTCCCGACTGGATTTCCTTTCTTTAAGGTATGTACCTAGCAGTGGGATTGCTGGATCCTATGGTATCTCTATCTTTAGTTTTTTGAGGAACCTTCATACTGTTTTCCACAGTGGTTGTGCTAATTTACATTTCCATCAACAGGGTAAAAGGATTCTCTTTTCTCGACATCCTTGCCAGCATTTATTACTTTTTGTCTTTTTGATAATAGCATTCTAACTGGGGTGAAATGATATTGTGATTTTGATTTGCATTTCACTGGTGATTAGCTGAGCATTTTTTCATATACCTGGTGGCCATTTGTATGTTTTCTTTTGAAAAACGTTTATTCAGATCATTTGCCCATTTTTAAATTGGATTCTTTTTTTAATGAGGTGGAGTCTCTCTCTGTTGCCCAGGCTGGAGTGCAGTGGTGCGATCTCAGCTCACTGGAACCTCCATCTCCTGGGTTCAAGTGATTCTCCTGCCTCACCCTCCCGAGTAGCTTGGATTACAGATGTGCACCACCACACCCAGCTAATTTTGTATTTTTAGTAGAGACAAGGTTTCTCTATGTTGGGAAGCTGGTCTTGAACTCCCAACCTCAGGTGATCCACCTGCCTCGGCCTCCCAAAGTGCTGGGCTTACAAGTGTGAGCCACTGCACCTGGTGGCATTTATTTTTTTGTAGCTATTGTAAATTGAATTGTTTTCTCAGTTTCTTTTTCAGATTATTTGCCGTTGGCATATAGAAATGCTACTGTTTTTGTATATTCGCTGAATAGTTTTAATAATTCCAGGGCAAAGATGCCAACTAATAGTACAAATTATTAGGAGACACATGTCATTATTTAAGTTGGGCAGTAAGTTTCTTGCTTTCGGGAAAACTTTTTTAAGCTGTAACCTAAACGAAAATTTTATGTTAAGAGCCAAACCAAAACACCTAGAATGACCTGGAGACATTGCTAGCAATGCCTTTATGCTCTCAGCCAACCAAGTGTTAGTGAAATCTGGAAGAATAAATAAAACAAGAAAACCTTAACTTTGAAGATGATTTCCTACACATGGGTATACCTCTTGGCCCAAAATGTGATGGAGATAACGTCTCTCTCTCTCTCTTTTTTTTTTTTTTTTTTGACACAGAGTCGTGCTCTGTCGCCCAGGCTGGAGTGCACTGGTGGCGAGATCTCGGCTCACTGCAACCTCCACCTCCTTGGTTCAAATGATTCTCCTGCCTCAGCCTCCTGAGTAGCTGGGATTACAGGCACCTGCCCCCATGCCCGGCTAATTTTTGTATTTTTAGTAGAGATGGGGTTTCCCCATGTTGGCCCGGCTAGTTTTGAACTCCTGACCTCAGATGATCCTGCCGCCTCAGTCTCCCAAAGTGCTTGGGATTAAAGGCATGAGCCACTGAGCCTAAGTGGGGATAATCTCTTTAAGGGCCTCTCTCAATATGTCATTGTGATCAGAAGAGTGCAAGAAGTGGCACTCACGTTAACTAGAGTAGGGTTTTCCCCCACCTATTCCATATTGCCAAGGGTACAGGAAATTAGGGGAAAAGGTCAATTCTTGCCATTTATGTTGTAAGCAAACTGCGACATTGGTAATTTGTAATTGCAGGGTGCCAGTTATTTCAGCTGTGTTTCTTTCCTTTATGACATATTTTGAAAATTATTCAGGCTCAATAAACAATATGTATTAGCTAATCATTTGACTTTTTACATTTGAGCATTTTAGACTTTGATCGAATTCATTTTTCTCTTACTGTTTATCAATAAAGGTTGAACTTTAGAAATAACAATCTGATATTAAAATGATCATGCAGTTGTTAAGCAAGGGAACTTTATGTGAGTGTTGGATTAAGTTAAATAACAATGTTAACTTGTCACAGCTTTACGGTTTCTAGAACTGACACTTGTAATTGAGGTAGACTATCTTACAAAGCTTAAGCTATTTTGTAACTTTAAAAAATTGACTCTGGGGCACAGTGGCTCACGCCTGTAATCCTAACACTTCGGGAGGCAGAGAAGGGAGGATCGCTTGAGACCAGGAGTTTGAGACCAGCCTGGACAACACAGTGAGAACCCCATCTCTATTTTAATAAATACAGAAATAAAAATAAAAAATGCAAAGTGGCTGTATTATTTATATAGTAATATATTATTGCTATATGACTTTTTGTGAGTTTGTATTTCTGATAACATCTCTTTCATGCACATTATTTTGGACTGAATTTTTTAAAATAGAAACAGGCTTTTTTTTTTGAGACAGGGTTTCACAGTGTTGGCCAGGATGGTCTCGAACTCTTGACCTCGTGATCCGCCCACCTCGGCCTCCCAAAGTGCTGGGATTACAGGCATGAGCCACCACGCCCGGCCTGAAACAGGCATTTTATAAACAGAAAGATTCTAGGACGAGGTTGTGAATAAATCCAAGCAATTTAAATTTGATTACCCAGGAGTCATTTGAAATTATAAATGCTTTCTGGGGGGTGGAGGGAAACACATTTTCGAGTTATTATTCTTTTCAGTTTTGAAGATGGTTTAAGGTAATACACAGCTGTGGAAAGTCAAGTAACCGTAATCATCATTGGTCATTTACGTGACAGAACACTAGGTGGCACTGTTCCTCGAGGGAATTGACTAGAATTGCATACCAAGAGGTCTATTTTTATTTTTGTTTATTTTTTTAAGATAGGGTTTCGTGCTCTGTCCCCCAGGCTGGAGTGCAGTGGCATAATCATGGTTCACTGCAGCCTCAACCTCCTGGCCCAAGCAATCCTCCCACCTTAATCTCCCGAGTAGCTGAGACCATAGGCACATGCCATCGGATAATTTAACAAAATTTTTTGTAGAGACAGGGTCTCGCTTTGTTGCCCATGCTAATCTCAAACTCCTGGGCTCAAGTCATCCTCCTGCCTCTCCTTCCCAGAGTGCTGGGATTACAGGCGTGCTCACCAGTGCTTGGCTTCGTTCATTGTTATTAACTGAAGTCCACACTTTATTCAAACCTCCTTAGTTTTTACCTAACGTCCCTTTTCTGTCTCAGGATCCCACATTACATTTGGGTCATTGATCATGTCTCTTTAGGCTCCTCCCAGTAGTGGTAGTTTCTTTGTTTTTGATGACTTTGCTGGTTTTGAGAGCTACAGGTTGGGTATACCATACACGCCAGCGTTTGTCAGGTTTCTCCACTGCACAGTTAAATTCTACGGCCCGGCGTGGTGGCACACGCCTGTTATCTATTAGAGTTTGCTGTTTGTCTCATGATTAGCAAGAGGTTATAGGATGAAAGCGACAGAAGTAAAGTGTGTCTTCATCACATCATGTCATGAATAGTATCCACGTGACAGATCACTGTTGATGTTGGCCGTGATCACCTGGCTGGGGAAGCGTTCGTCAGGTTTCTGCACCGTCCTTCCTCCCTCTACACTGGAAGGAAGCTGCTTCGCACAGTGACCACTTAAGGAATGGGGAGCTATGCTTCGGCTCCTGGAGGGTGAAATATCTACATAAATTATCTGAATTCTTCTGCATGGGAATTTTTTCTCTTCTCTCCCATTTATGTATTTATTGAATTATTTATTTATACTAGTGTGGACTCGTGGATATTTATTTTGCACTCTAGATTATAATCCAATACCATTTTATTTATCTTGTTACTCAAACCGTTCCAGATTTGGTCCCTGGAGCCTCTTTTACGTGGCTCCTGTGTCCCACTGACAAATCCCTGTCACGGTGGATTTTTGTTTGTTTTAGCAGTTTGTGTACTTTTTAAGAGACAGCTTTTGCTTAGTCTACAAATAGAATTTAGTCCTGTTGTTGTATAAGCATTTCTTTTTTATTATTAAAGTGCTATATAATAATGAAAACTGAAAGACACATGAAAGGAGAAAGGAAAATGTTTGTTTTATTTCAGTGTGTTTTCTCCAAGTGTTTTACTTTTCTTCTCATATTTTCTGTTTTCGTTGTTATTACTTGGCAGGCTTTTGAATTTTATTTTGAAAATAGGCCCAATCATTTTTTTCTAAATAATTTTATATCCTGATTATTTCCATGTAACAATACACTATGAATATTTTTCCACTTTCTTATGTCTATATAAAATATTCTATGGCTGGGCGCAGTGGCTCACGCCTGTAATCCCAGCACTTTGGGAAGCCTAGGCAAGTGGATCACCTGAGGTCAGGAGTTTGAGACCAGCCTGGCCTCAAACAGGTGAAACCCTGTCTCTACTAAAAATGCAAAAAGTAGCCGAGAGTGGTGGCGGGCACCTGTAATCCCAGCTACCTGGGAGACTGAGGCAGGAGAATCACTTGAACCTGGGAGGCAGAGGTTGCAATGAGCCAAGATCACACCACTGCACTCCAGCCTGGGCGACAAGAGTGAAACTCAGTCTTACAAAAAAAAAAAGAAAGAAAGAAAGAAAGAAAAAAACATATATATAAAAAAATTCTGCATAGTTCAATTTAACCTTCCTTTTGTAGTTGACTAACATTGGCCCTTAAGTATCCTCAGAGCATTGCATGATTCTGGACACATAGCTGACTTTTACTACACGGTGACTGGATGAATCAGCAATTTAGAGATTTTCAATTTTTTTTTCTTTGAGACAGAGCCTCTCTCTGCCGCCCATGCTGAAGTGCAGTGGTGTGATCATGGCTCACTGCAACCTCTGCCTTCCAGGCTCAGGCGATCCTCTCACCTCAGCCTCCCAAGTAGCTAAGACCACAAGTACATGACACCATGCCTGGCTAATTTTTTTAATTTTTATTTTTTGTACAGATGGGGTCTCACCTTGTTTCCCAGGTGGATCTCAAACTCCTGGACTCAAGCAATCCTCTTGCTTTGGCCTCCCAAAGTGCTGGGATTACAGGCGTGAGCCACCGTGCCTGGCTGTGTTTCAATATTTTTGAATCATAAATAGTGATGCAGTCATACATCTGGGCCTAGAGTTATTTAAGCAGTTGTACATTATTTTGCATATATTTAAGATTTGTGGAAGGTGAGGTGGGTGCAATAATAGCACCAATATTTTTAAAGCTCTTGATTCATAATTAGATTTTACAAATGGGGTTAATGGCATAAGACTAATCTAAGGAAAGAAAGGGAAGGATATTGTCCAGTCTGCAAATAAGCAAGGGGTCACTGGTTGAGAATCTAAACAAAACCAGCTGATTAATGAGAAATAACACTTCCTAGAAAGTTTAATTCGAAGCCTGAGCATTGCCCTTCTCAGTTCCCATTCTCACTGCTATGCTGAGACTCCAGGAAATTTGTACCACTAATTAATTCAACTCAGTTCAAAAAAAGACAGGAGGAAAATAATCCATGCCTGTGCAGTACAGGTCCCTGAGCCTCTCCAGAGCTCTGTCAGGTGGGCAGAACACTGGAGGCCAGTGTCAGTCTTCACTGAGATTTCCCGTTCTCCCTGCGATCTCTGCCTGGCTTTCCAAAATGTTCATCACAAAATTAACATGGATGCCTGAAAACAGCAGAGAGGCCAGGCGAGGTGGCTCATGCCTGTAATTCCAATGCCTTGGGAGGCCATGGCGGGCAGATCACCTGAGGTCAGGAGTTCAAGACCAGCCTGACCAACATGGAGAAACTGTCTCTACTAAAAATACAAAATTAGCTGGGTGTGGTGGTGCATGCCTGTAATCCCAGCTACTTGGGAGGCTGAGGCAGGAGAATCGCTTGAACCTGGGAGGCGGAGGTTGTGGTGAGCCAACATTGTGCCACTGCACTCCAGCCTGGGCGACAAGAGCGAAACTCTGTCTCAAAAAAAATAAATAAATAAGTAAATAAATAATGGTATACCTTAACATGGCAAAGGGTATTAAAAAAAGGAAAAAAAAGAGAAAAAATGGTATACTTATCTAGGGCACTTACCATGAATGGAGCTTGCAGGATGGAAGTTGCTCTGCGTGAGTGAGTGAGTGGTGAGGGAATGTGAAGGCCTAGGACATTGCTGTGCACTACTGCAGACTTTATAAACACTGCACACTTAGGCTACACTACATTTATGAAAACTATTTATTTCTTCAATAATAAATGAACTCGGCCGGGCGTGGTGGCTCACGCCTGTAATCCCAGTACTTTGGGAGGCCGAGGCGGGTGGATCACAAGGTCAAGAGATCGAGACCATCCTGGTCAACATGGTGAAGCCCTGTCTCTACCAAAAATACAAAAATTAGCTGGGCGTGGTGGCACGTGCCTGTAGTCCCAGCTACTCGGGAGGCTGAGGCAGGAGAATTGCTTGAACCCAGAAGGCGGAGGTTGCAGTGAGCCGAGATCGCGCCATTGCACTCCAGCCTGGGTAACAAGAGCGAAACTCCGTCTCAAAAAAAAAAAAATAAAAAAATAAAAAAAAATAATAAATGAACTCTACTATAACTTTTTAAATTTATAAACTGAAATTTTTAAACTCTTTGACTCGTAATAGCTCTCAGCTTAAAACACAAACACATTGTACAGCTGTACAAAAATATTTTCTTTATATCCTTATGCTATAAGCTTTTTTCTATTTTTAAATTATTAAATTTTTTTTTTTTTTTTGAGACAGTCTTGCTCTGTCACCAGGTGCCAGGCTGGAGTGCAGTGGCGCAGTCTTGGCTCACTGCAACCTCCGCCTCCTGCGTTCAAGCAATTCTCCTGCCTCAGCCTCCCGAGTAGCTGGGACCATAGGCGTGTGCCACCAAGCCCAGCTGATTTTTGTATATTTCAGTAGAGACAGGGTTTCACCATGGTCTTGATCTCTTGACCTCGTGATCCGCCCACCTCAGCCTCTCAAAATGCTGGGATTACAGGCGTGAGCCTCTGCACCTGGCCTATTAAAAAAAATTTTAACCTTTAAACCACCTTGTTTTTTAACAAGAAACAAACACACACATTATCCTAGGACAGCAAGGGTCAGGATCATCAATATCACCATCATCCACCTCCACATCTTGTTCCACTGGAAGGACAAGCGTGTAGCTGTCATCTCCTGTGATAACAGTGCTGATTCGGGACACCTCCTGGAGGATTTGCCTGAGGCAGAAGTACATTCTAAAATAACAATAAAAGCCGGGTGCAGTGGCTCGTGCCTGTAATCCCAGCACTTTGGATAGGGGCAGATCAATTGAGGTCAGGAGTTTGAGACCAGCCTGACCAACATGGTGAGACCCTGTCTCTATTAAAAATACAAAAATTAGCCGGGCATGGTGACGGGTGCCTGTAATCCCAGCTACTCAGGAGGCTGATGCTGGAGAATCGCTTGAACCCAGGGGGCGGAGGTTACAGCAAGCCGAGATGGTGCCACTGCCCTTTAGCTTGGATGACAGAGTGAGACTATTTCAAAAAATAAAATAAAAAACGATAAGCCGGGCGCGGTGGCGCGTGCCTGTAGTCCCAGCTATTCGGGAGCCTGAGGCTGGAGGATCGCTTGAGCCCAGGAGTTCTGGGCTGTCGTGCGCAATGCCGATCGGGTGTCTACACTAAGTTCGGCATCAATATGGTGACCTCCCAGGAGCTGGGGACCACCAGGTTGCCTAAGGAGGGGTGAACCGGCCCAGGTCGGAAACGGAGCAGGTCAAAACTCCCGTGCTGATCAGTAGTGGGATCGCGCCTGTGAATAGCCACTGCACTCCAGCCTGGGCAACATAGCGAGACGCCATCTCTTAAAAAAATAAAAATAGGTTGGGGCATTCACGGTGTAAAAATAAAAATAAAAATAAAATAATGATAAAACGTATAGTACAGTAAATACAGAAAGCAGGAAGTGTCATATCAAGTGCTATGTACTGTGCGTGATCCTGTGCACTGTACTTTCATATGCCTGGCCATGCAGTGGCTTTGTTTATTCCAGCATCACCACAAACAGGTAAGACAGACATTGTGATGGCTACAACATCACTAGAGCATTAGAATATTTTAGGTCCTTTGTAATCTTATGAGACCACCATCATTGATCAAAATGGATTGTTACACCCTGAATCACTGTACATTCCACCTAGTCCCAGCACCCAGCACAGAACTCGGCACACAGTAGACCATCAATGAATATAGGCTGGGCATGGTGGCTCACACCTGTAATCCCAGTGTTTTGGGAGGCTGAGGTGGGAGGATTGCTTGAGCCCAGGAGTTTGAGGCTACAGTGTGGTGTGACTGTGCCACTGCACTCCAGCCTCGGTGATAGCGTGAGAACCTGTCTTAAAAATAAATAGCTGAGGGTAGTGGTCTGCCTGTAGTTCCAGCTACTTGAGAGGCTGAGGGAGGAGGATTGCCTGAGTCCAGGAATTCTGGGTTGTAGTGTGCTATGCCTATCAGTTGTCTGCACTAAGTTTGTCATCAATATCACAGCCTTCTGGGAGCAGGAGACCACCATGTTGCCTAAGGAGAGGTGAACCAGCCCAAGCTGGAAACAGAGCAGGTCAAAACTGCAAATATTCAGTATACTCACTGTATTAATATTTTTTATTTGTTTTTGTTTTTTTGAGATGGAGTCTTGCTCTGTCACCCAGGCTGGAGTACAGTGGGGTGATCTCAGCTCACAGCAATGTCTGCCTCCCGGGTTTAAGTGATCCTTCTGCCTCAGCCTCCCGAGTAGCTGGGATTACAGGCATGCGCCACCACGCCTGGCTAATTTTTTTGGTATTTTTAGTAGAGATGGGATTTCACCATGTTGCCCAGGCTGGTCTTGAACTCCTGATCTCAGGCAATCTGCCCAGCCTGGCTTCCCATATAGGTGTGAGCCACCGCACCCTAATCTTTTTTTTTTTTTTTTTTTGACTTGAAATCAAAAACCTACGTGACCCTAAGAGTGGTAGATAAGTGGTGAAGGACCTATTGTCAAAGTCCAGTATAAGTCTAACGATAAAAAAATTCACAGATAATTTTCTTGCTGTTTGACATGGTAACTACTTTTGGTGCTGTAGATTAAGGCCTCTTTTATTTCTAAAAGTTCTGTGTTAACATTGGACATTGGCCAATCTAGATTAATTCTAAAGTCCTTTCAAAGACCTAGATATAGAGGCTGCCAAGATTCCTTGTCATTTCCCCATTAAAGAGAAATACTCAAGATCCGTGAATATCTGTGGCCATCTTGGGAATTCTGTGACACTTTTTGGCACTCTGACTTGAAGTATTTAGGAGATTTATCAGCACACAGGAAATTAAATTGGAGGGCTTTCCTTTTACACATCTATCAAGTTAAAACTTTTTGGGATAAAATTTTTATCAGTTTTAGTACATCTTCATGTTATGAAATGGAACATAAATGTTATTGAAACTTGCAATAATTTTTTTTTTTTTTTGTAGAGACAAGATCTCAGAATGTTGTCCTGGCTGGTCTCAAACTTTTATAGGTATTATAGGTGTGAAGTAACGTACCTGGTCAAAACATTTTATTCTGAAGTGTAGTCTCTACAAATTGTCTTTAAAAGTGTGAATGGTAAGTTAAATTCTTGCATGACTTTTCTTCCCAAATAAAATTACTTCGGGAAAATTTTCTCCTCCCATCTGTGTGGGCTCAAATAGTGCATCTTGTAAGTAATACCCTTGGCTACTCAGAACACTCAACTGAGTCAGGAAGATTCTACACAAAGGTGTTTCATTGGTTTTATTTCACAAGGAAACAATATGAAGCGAAGCCATCTATTCCTTCTATGGCTTCAAATGCTCCCTGTCTCTCAGCTGTGAAATCATGATAGAATTGTCCAGATCTTCCAGGGTTGTTGTGTGAGCTAGAGATAAGTTTTATAATTTGCTAAAGCACCAGAGGCCTGTGAGTAAAGGGTGCGTGCATGGTATCTACGTATGTTTATAACTACCATTTCCACCAGGAAGAACAGCAAAACTTAATCTAAAATGTTCATGGAGTTAAAATGTAGGGAATAGAGAACTACCGTCTCCCTTCCACCAGGCAGAAGTGGAAAATAAAGGAAGATGCTCTGAGGAAAGGTGGGCGGTGAGATCTCATGTGAGGGGTGTTCTTGGCTGAGTAAGCAGGAGACGTCCGAGAATCAGCTGTGGGACCTGGCAGGGACAGTCGGAAGAACTGGGGAGCGACCCCTAGAACCAGCGTTTAATTCATTTGAAGATAACAGAAGCTGAGGTTGCAGAATTGGGTCCTTTTAACAGCTACCGTCCCTGGATATAGTTTGTGAGAGAAAGGGGAATAAAGAGAAAGCAGACTCCGGACAGGTGCAGTGGCTCATACCTGTAATCCCAGCACTTTAGGGGGCCAAGGCAGGCAGACTGCCTGAGGTCAGGGGTTCGAGACCAGCCTGGCTAACATGGTAAAACCCCATCTCTACTAAAAATACAAAAATTAGCCAGGTGTGGTGGCGTGTGTCTGTAGTCCCAGCTACTAGGGAGGCTGAGGCAGGAGAATTGCTTCAACCGGGAGGCAGAGGTTTCAGTTAGCCGAAATCGCACCACTAAAACTCCAGTCTACGTGACAGTGAGACTCCGTCTCAAAAAAAAGAGAGAGAGAGAAGGCAGATCCCACCACAGTCTGACTTGGAAACGAGTTTATATTTATGATTCTTTCAGTGCCCTTGATCTATCCCCAGCATAGACAGCAAAATGTAATTGCCTTCTTTTATTATCCTTTTATACAGCCAGAGCTGCTAGCTTCTGTGGCAATGAGTTTTCCCTAGAAGGGGGCTTGGACAGTTCATGTCCCAGATGCTCATCAGAAGTACTTTGTGGAAGGGGATTCTGCAGAACCTAGAGAGACATGCTTGAAGGAGTCACGGAAGCCCCATGTGACCCCTTCTACTAAGGACAGTGGTATCTAGCCTATGAGTCTCCTTTAGGTTCAGTGAGCTTCATGTTCACCAGGAAGGAAGGCGCATGTTTTCCTCCTTTCTTCTCTTCCTCTCCCCCTTGGGAAATGAAACCATTGAGGAAAAAGAAGGCTGGGCTTCTTTTGTGCTGTTAACTCTGTAACATGGGCCAAACCAAGGGGTGACTCTCAAGACTGAGCATACATTGTATTCACCAGGGAAGGGTTTGTTTTTGTTTTTGTTTGACACAGGGTCTCACTCTGTTGTCCAGGCTGGAGTGCAGTGGCTCGATCATGGCTCACTGCAGCCTTGACTTCCTGGGCTCAAGCAATTCTCCTACCTCAGCCTCCCAAGTAGCTGGGACCACAGGTGGGTGCCACCACACTTAGCTAATTAAAATAATTTTTTTGAGAGACAGGGACTTGCTATTTTGCTCAGACTGGTGTCCAACTCCTGAGCTGAAGCAATCCTCCTGCCTTCACCTCCCAAAGTGCTGGGATTACAGGCATGAGCCAGTGTGCCTAGTTGACTAGGGAAGCTTTTAGAATAGACTGACATACACCCCCCACTGCATAACAGCTAAGTCAGAATCTTGCAGGTAGGGAGTATGCATTCTATCTTTCCAGTTCTCTACAATAACCTGGCGTGTGATGACATGAGCCATTCTGCACACCACTGTAGACCCTAAAATGCTACAAACACTGCTCAGCCCCCCATTATGCCTGTCTGTCACGGAGAGGCTAGAAACCTATAGCTAAGGAAAGAGACTGTGTGTGCATGGCCGGGCGCAGTGGCTCATGCCTGTAATCCCAGCACTTTGGGAGGCCGAGGTGGGTGGATCACGAGGTCAGGAGTTCGAGACCAGCCTGGCCAACATGGTGAAACCCCATCTCTACTAAAAAAACAAAAATTAGCCGGGTGTGGTGGCAGGCGCCTGTAATCCCAGCTACTTGGGAGGCTGAGGCAGGAGAATTGCTTGAACCCAGGAGGCGGAGGTTGCGGTGAGCTGAGGTCACGCCACTGCACTCCAGCCTGGGTGACAGAGTGAGACTCCATTTCAAAAAAATAAAAAATAAAAATCGAGACTGTGTGTGCGGTCCATCAAGGGAACATGTGGCTTCCACACATGCCGGACACCAGAGGCGAGGCCTGAGCTGGTGAATGGCCCATGTGGAGGGAAGGACCACGTGCTTGATTGAGAGGGAAAGTCAAGTGGAAAAACGGCAAGAAGAGGAGGAACTGGGAACTGGGAGAAGCAAAACAAGGTGAAGATAAATTTAATAATCTTCTTTAAATAAATTTGTTATGCCAAAAAAAAAAAACCTTTATTCATTTTCTAGAGAATTCTTTTTGCTTAGGGATTCTTTATAGTTCCTCTCCAAGTAACATATTGGGTAATATGTGTGGTTCTGAAATAAAATTCGAGCAGGGGGTGTACACAGAAAACTTACCACTGTGAATCAAGGGACCAGCTGTGCTGGCATTATGTAATGGTAATATTCTGTCTTTGTGAACATGGCAATTGTGAATCAATAAGTTTAGAATATTTTAGAAAGCAGATTTTAAAAAATCACATAGGAAACGAAGTTAAAATTTAAAGAAAAGTGGAATATTTTATCCCATCTTCTAAGCACTTCAAGCCTAAACAAAACACACAGAATGAAATTTTAATGATGCTTGTTAAACTTATTTGAAAACAAATTCCATCTGGCCCCCATACACGGATGTTCAGGTGTTGAGGTGATCAACTCCTCAGTTCTCTAGTCAGAAATGCTCAAAGGATCGAGGTAGAACTTGCTCAAGTTTAAAGCGTGAAGCTCTGTGGAATCACTTCCAACCATCCCGCCCCCAGCTGATGACCAGTTTTTACCCTGACCACAGCTGAAAATGTAAACACAAAAAGCATGAGATGTTATTGGACGAGGTGTATTAAAATAAAATCAAAAAATAGAAATATTAGGTATATACACAAAAGCATAAGTGAAACACAGGATGTGATATAGACGTTTTCATTCAAAGCTTACAGAAGAAAAATTTAGTAAACAAAACCGCTTGAACTTCCTGTGGCCACGGCTCATTAGAGCCTCGGAGTCACTTATGTTCCTTCATATCCTTGGGTATAAATAGTCTCATACGCAGGCTACACAATTTAGAAAAGATTGATGAATCACAAAAATAGCCCCAAATGTGGCACTTTAACTTTCTAGAGTACAACTAAAATTAATACTTGATCTTTAAAATAATGTTCAAATCTTTGAAGCAACAAAGGAAACTCTTACGTTTTAGAAGGCCCTGCAACGTTCTTCAGAGATTAGAATCTTAGTTCTTCCAAACTACATTATCAAAACAAATCTGGATATAGGAAACTGTGGAAATGAAAAAGCTGCACCCTTAAAAAGATTCCTTCTAAACAGCAGAGCAGTTTCTGAGGCTCTTCTCCCTTTCCCGGGAGGTCCAGGTGAGCCCGGTGGTCCAGGCGGTGTACACGTACGTCGCAATGCACGGCAGCCGTGTGTGCTCATGGGCTCCTCCTGCTGGAGGACAGAGAGATGTACATGCCACTCCTGAGGAATGTCTAGCAGGTCTGAGCAGTGTTCATGGAAGAAAAATGTTTAACAGTCTCAGATTTTGGGAGATAGGGAAAAAGACATTGAAATCTGGGAAAGACATTTGTAAGCTGCTGACTTTACCTGCAAAATCTAACAGGTTGGATTAGTAATTTTTTTTTAACGAGTAAGCCAAAGCAGAGAGAAAATACAAAGAAACGTCATGCCATGCATCTGGTTATTTTAGCTTTATAAATGACGTACTTCTGCTATTATTGGGGACTGATTGCAGTGGTCTCTGAAACTTTGAGTCATATGTCCAATTGTAAACATACAGCTAGTTGGGTACATTTTTGGAGAGAACAGGTGTTTTTGTCTCAAAAGGCTGCACTCAGATGTTGTCCAGCAGAGCGAGATTACCAGCGGCGAAGGCCAAGGGCAAGCTGCGGCTGGGTGGAGCATCCATCTAAGAGTACAGAATACTTTCCCACTGAGAGGTGTTGTTCCCGAGTAACTGAGTCTCTATTTCAGGATCCAGGCACCGCAGATGATCCCAGCACATGAAACAGTAAGTGCTACCAGTGATGGTTACTTTTCCTCTCTAAATGAGGCGGCCACCCCTGCCGAACGGACGGGTCTCCTTGCACTCTAAGGCTGCTGCTGGTACTGCCCTTCCGTGGCCGTGTAGAAATCATCCAGGACGCTCTGTAAGTAATCAAATGTTGGTCTCTCTTCTGCCTTTTCTTTCCAGCACATTTTCATAATGTCATAGAGCTCATCTGGGCAGTTCTCCACACGGGGCATCCTGTAGCCCTGGGACAGGGCGGTCATCACATCGGCATTCGTCCTCCCTAGGGTGGAAAAAAAAAAAAAACATGCCATTTAGAAACCTGGCAGAGGGTCAAGCACTGCAGTGGTCTTTTTGCTCCTCACATCCTGCCACTATGACTGAAATGAACTTTACTGAGGCTGCTAGGGGTTGAACAAGTACACCTCAGAATTGACTGCACCTTTATAGAGGTAACTAAGTTAAAGGCTTTTAACTAAGCCTTTAACTAAGTTAAAGGCTTTTTAACTTAGTTACCTCTATAAAGGCCTTTATAGAGGTAACTAAGTTAAAATAAGGCCATTGTGAGGGGTCTTAATCCAGTATGACTAGGATCCTTATAAGAGGAGATTAGAACACAGACTCGCAGACGGAGAAAGACCACGTGAAGACATAGGGAGAAGGCGGCCATCTACAAGTCCGGGAGAGAGGCCGCAGGAGAAACCAACCCTGCCAGCACCGTGACCTTGGACTTCCAAACTCCAGAACTCTGTGTGTTGTATGGTTATGGCAGCCCTTGCCAACTAATATAGAAGCTAAGGAAATTTCTGCAAGCAATTCAATAAATTTTAGCATGGAGGGGATTAAGACAGCATTTAGTTTGCGAAAACAAAAACAGGCAAATTTGTTAAATAGAAGCCACATCAAGTTCTCTTTAATAACGAAAGGATATTGGACTTGTGTGACATTTCAGATTAGTCACCCAAATCCAGTCCTAACTCTCAACTTCAATTACATTTACAGGGTAGCATGCTTTCAGCTTCAACCTGTAGCATATTTATACAAAAATTGTTTTTTAATCCCACATTATCTTCTATAGACATTTTTCAAAAATTGGTTTTTCACTTAATAACTAGTATTTCCATTTACTTAAAGTTAGCATCCTGAAGTCAGCCTGACCAATTGATTACATGCTTGCCAAATAGTTAAAAACTCAGGGCTTAACTTGGAAAACAGCAATGGTTCAGATAATCTGAAGGACACCCGTCTGCAGTTCCCGTATGCGCTACACAGCTTGTAAATGTCACTGTCTTTTAAGAGCAAGATATTAACTGAGGAGGAAAGCTGATCCCCAACCATAGCCTCAAGTGGAGCCGCTTCACAGACGCAGTTCACT
The DNA here is from genome assembly GCA_004027835.1 of Alouatta palliata. Classification (NCBI taxonomy): domain Eukaryota; kingdom Metazoa; phylum Chordata; class Mammalia; order Primates; family Atelidae; genus Alouatta; species Alouatta palliata. Next base: position 76,853 of record PVKV010004651.1, read on the forward strand.
GTTCCAATCTGCAGCACCTGGCCAGAGTGACAGCTCCCTCTGACTCTGAGTCTGCATATTCTTGACCTCCAGGAGAGAAGTAACGTGCTCATTACTCCTCTAGAGCTCTGAAAAAGGCCTGGAAATAGAGGATGTTTTTAAAGTGGTCAAACGTCTCAGGGTAATTCAGAAGCTCAGCTGTCAATCTTTGATCCTGAGAACAGCTTGAAGGGGTAAAAAGACTCATGATAATAATATTTTCCTGCATGACTAAAGGAGCTGAACCCTTTAATACGTGCTCATTTAGTAGCATCTAGCCTCACCTGTATGTTTCGCATATTCTGTGGATACCATGTTCTGTAGGATGTGAACTTCTCTAGATAAGACTGTATTTAATGCAAATACATATATACAATATCTGGCATATGAGAGGGACTCCATTTCTCACAACTAATTTGCTTTCCATAGCTATCTCTTTTTCAGAACTACAGATTTTACCATCAGCGGTCACCAGAAGGATTCTAAATGCTAAGCTTTAGGGGAAATGGTTTTTACTACATTTGAAACAGAACCTTCTTTCGCATGTGTTCTCTAATCGGTGTTTTTCAAATTGCGGGGCACTATCCATTTGGGATCAACGAATTGAGTTTTTCAGGGTACTTTTTTTTTTTCGGGTGGAGTCTCCCTCTTTCACCCAGGCTGAAGTGCAGGGGCGCGATCTCGGCTCACCGCAACATCCGCCTCCTGGGTTCAAGCAATTCTCCTGCCTCAGCTTCCTGAGTAGTTGGGACTACAGGTGCCCACTGCCAGGCCCAGCTAATTTTTGTATTTTTAGTAGAGACGGGGCTTCACCATGCTGGCCAGGCTGGTCTCAAACTCCCGACCTCAAGTGATCTGCCCGTCTCAGCCTCCCAAAGTGCTGGGATTACAGGCGTGAGCCGCCGCGTCCAGCCAACTACCAGTAGTTTTAAAAATGAATTATAACAGAATAAAACAGAAAAGGTCAGAAAGCCCTGCACATAGGAAAGGTCAAAATGGTTTTATGAAACGTTTGCTTTATATACGGAGTTGATTTCTGTGTATTTCTCTCAACGGCTTATGGCCAGTGAACTTTGAGATCCTCTGCTTTAACTCACCTTTTTCCATTTAAGGACACTCAAAAAAAAAAGAAAAAAAAAAAAGGACACAGTGACCTTTCCTGAATTTAAACCCCTGAAAGAAGACATGATCATTTCTGTCTTGGAAGAGCCCTTGTTTTTGAAATGGAAAGAGTCAAGCAAACTTTATAATGAATCCTATCACTTGAGAATTGTTTATACAGCGAATCAGTTTTCCTGAGTCTAATTCTGAAACACTATCTTCAAATATCTGTGTGACTAGAATTTTCTAACTAAAAGACTTCTTTTGATTCTCACTGTTCAAAGCTAAAGACAGATCTGTATCATCCCTTTTTTGGGGGGTTTTAGTCCTCATAAAATGATGTGGCCTACAGCATTGCTCCAGCTCTTATAACTAGCCAAGCTCACTTGGATAAATTTCAGAAGAAAGATCTGTGTATACTTCTACTTTCTTGGGTGAAATTCTGGGCTCATGGTGGGAGGGCTCACATCCAGTATAATATAAATAGCAACTGGACCTGCGAACTCAGTTTGGAATATCTCTTTCACTTCCTTCCTGGAGAACTCTCATTTGCATAAAAGGTCAGAATGCAGCCACAGCAGAAGATAAGGCTTTCTAGGTCACCCTGGCCCCACAGCAGGTTTTTCTTCCTGGTTCCAGTATGTTCTACTAGCTCTGAAGGACTTTCCATGACTCTGATAAAGGCCGGGCGTCTCCACCCTGTTTGGGGAATTTGACTTGATAAGAAGAATTGGAAGCACGGAATCTGAAGCCCGTCTTTTTATGTATAAGTAAAGCAACAAATAAAATCCACTATTAAATGACAAGTCCTGTGAAAGAAAGAGAAAGGGAGAGGGACCTCAACCAGACCCTAAGAATACATGTGATAGCTGGTGTTGGCCTGCTGGTAAGTTAAAGAAAGTAAACGCCCATTGGCTGGTGATCTTAGAATGATCTTAGAAGGCATACAGTTTCATTCCCATCCTTCCTCCTTTCGACAAGCACTTATTGAGTGCTCACTACTGGTCATGAACTGGCACTGAGTTCTGAGACATGCAGAGACAGTTAAGGCGGAACGTCGTCCTCAGATGGCACACAGCCCAGTTGGGACAATGCCCTCACTAGAAGGAGGTGATTGGGAACAGGAGGTGGCATCTGGAGTGGGTAGAAATCAGCAGAGACTAAAATTTGGTAAAGGAGATTAAAGAGATTAAAAAAAAAAGATTAAAAAAAGAGATTAAAGAAGCAGAAGAAGGAGAAAAATGTGGTACAGCTGAGAAAAGGAACAGACAGCGACAGGGAGGAGCCCGGCTGCTCCACAAACTGTGACGGTCTTCAGTGACACAGGGCCCCCTGTATGTGTATATCAGCAAGAGCCAGATACCCTGGGACTACTCTCCCACCCAAACAAACTCCTTCCAAAAGGGCAGATTATTATTATTATTATTTTCTTAGCTTTGCTTGTGACCAAGGTGAGAGTTTGCAAGAGGACAAATTTCTTGATTCTATTCAGCTGGCATTAAGATGCTAGATATATCTGATCAGAGACAGCCAGAAAAGGCATAATGCTTCAGAAAATTTTTTCACTTTCAAACTTTCACTTTATATAAACAAAGCAAAACAAGACCCCAACTAGGACCCCAACAAGGCACCCCCGCCTTTTTTTTGAGACAGGGTCTCACTGTGTTGCTCAGGCTGGTGCGGTCGTAGCTCACTGCAGCCTCAACCTCCCTGGGCTTGGTGATCCTCCCACCTCAGTCTCCTGAGCTGCTGAGACTACAGGGGCATACCACCATACCCAGGTAATTTTTAAAATTCTTTGGTAGAGGCATGGTCTTGCTGTGTTGCCCAGGCTGGTCTCAAATTCCTGGCCTCGAGCAATCCAACTGCCTTGGCCTCCCACAGTGCTGGGATTATAGACATGAGTCACCATGCCTAGCCAGACCCTTCTTTTTCCTGTATAAAATTCATAGAGAAATATAATCATAGTTTTGGTTTTTTTTTTTGAGATGGAGTTTCACTCTTGTTGCCCAGGCTGGAGTGCAATGGCGAGATCTCGGCTCACCGCAACCTCCGCCTCCTGGGTTCAAGCAATTCTCCTGCCTCAGCCTCCCGAGTAACTGGGACTACAGGCACGTGCCACCATGCCCAGCTAATTTTTGTATTTTTAGTAGAGACGGGGTTTCACCATGTTGACCAGGATGGTCTCGATCTCTTGACCTTGTGATCCACCCGCCTCTGCCTCCCAAAGTGCTGGGATTACAGGCGTGAGCCACCGTGCCCGGCTAGTTTTGGTTTTAAGACAATAAAGATCTTTTGCCTCCTCCCCACTATTTTTTCTCTGTAATTCACCCCAAAACAAAAAAGAGAACAAAGAATAGAAACTTAAACTCCATCTCTGATGATGGTAAGAGACACCTGGCAGCCAGAGGCAGAAGTGGTCTCAGCCAAGAGGAAAAAAGTGCAACCAACTCACCCTGGGAAGGCTCACACTGTGGCCAGCATGCACCTACCACACACCACGAGGGAGGGAGGCCAGCACCGAGGGCAGGACAGTACCTGGAGCCCACCTGGCCGTGCCCAGGCGAGTGTCAGGAGAAACAATGGAGAAGCTCCATGCAGGGAATACCGGGCCCAAGTGGAGGTGGGGAAAGTGTGGTATGGAAGACCGGGAGCGAGGAGAAAGGCTGAAGACAAGGACCACACCATGCATGGATCTTGAGGGTTATGCGGAGTGAAATAAACCAGACACTCGGGCAAAACTGTATGACTCCCATTATAGGACGTCTCTGGAGGAGAAACTGAGAACACTGGTTGCCTATGGGGAGGGAATTGTGTGGCTGGGAATAGAGTGGGGCCCCTTTCACCTTATACCTCTTTGGAGCTCTTGAATTTAACACCATGTGGCTGGCTGGGCGTGGTGGCTCACACCTGTAATTCCAGCAGTTTGGGAGATTGAGAAGGGCGGATCCGTTGACCCAGGAGTTAGAAATCAGCCTGAGCAACACAGTGAGACCTTGTCTCTACAAAAAATTTATAAATTAGCTGGGTGTGGGGGCATGCGCCTGTAGTCCTAGCTACTCAGGAGGCTGAGGCGGGAGGACCACTTGAGCCCAAGAGTTAAAGGCTGCAGTGAGCTATGGTGATGCCACTACTTTCCGGCCTAGGTGACAGAGCAAAACCCTGCCAAACAGATAAATAAATGAAAACAAAAACTATGTGGCCATATTCTTATCTAATAATAAGTGGAAAAACTTAAGAGATAAAAGTTATGAGTAGACTCTTTAGAACTATACACAGCAAATGCTAGAACAAGGAATCAAAGTAGATTCCTTTGAGGAGCATCTGGTAGGGCCAGGGCAGTTTTTCATTAGAGGCCTTTTTGTACGACTTTTTAAATGTGCGTATATTTCTTAGATAAAAATAAAATATTTAATAAAAATATCATTGTAAAAAAATTAGAAATTCCAGAAATTCATCAAGAAGCAATTAATATTACCTATTATCTCTTTACCCAAGGCTAAAATTTTGGTATATTATGTTACTCTTTCTCCTCTAAAAATGTGTTCTCTTTATAAGTGACTTTCTTTCTTTTTTCTTTTTTGTTTCCCTCCTTTCTTTTATTTCCTTTTAGTTTACAAAGCTAGGTATATACCTTCTTTTTTGTTGTTGTTTTGAGATGGAGTCTTGCTTTGTCACCCAGGCTGGAGTGCAGTGGCGTGATCTCAGCTCACTGCAACCTCTGTGCCCTGGATTCAAGCATTCAAGTGATTCTCTGCCTCAGCCTCCTGAGTAGCTAGGATTACAGGTGCGTGCCACCATGCCGGGCTAATTTTTTTTTGTATTTTTAATAGAGACAGTGTTTCGCCATATTGTCCAGGCTGGTCTCAAACTCCTGGCCTCAAGTGATCCATCCAAATTGGGATTACAGGTGTGAGCCATCACACCCGGCCTGTAGAGCTTCTAAAGTACTTTAAAAACACACACACAAAGCATAGCCAGTAGTTTACTGGGTAAAGAACGTATTTTCAGATAATTCCATTAATCAGTGGATTCTCTCCCATTAGCAGTTTTAGAACAGTGTGGAAAATGGCATATTTTGGTAATGTTTACCAATTTCTATGTTTTCTATGAATCAAGTTTTCTCATTTGAAGTAAATAGGATTGCTTATGTTTATAACCCTAATGCTAGAGGCTCTCGTAACATACAACTTTGGTGACTGGAAAATCTACTGATCCAGAAATCCTAAAGACATCTCACATCCCCAGTCTTTCCAGGGACAAGCCAATCAGGGAACAGGCTAGTCGATGGATTTTGGTGAATTCTTCTATATAGAGAGAAATATTTTTTTTGTGATTCTCACCATTTTTCTATTGGTTCATTTTTTAAAAAATGAAGTTTTACCTCAAATATTTCCAAATCCTGGGCATCGCACATATCGGCTGAGGGGTCTCAGGAGGCACACGGATCTGGGGCTCAGAGCAGCTTTGCCACCAGGGAGGGGCCCAGTCACTCTCTCCAAGCCTCAGGGGCCGCAGTTTACATCACATGCAGCACACCACACGCATCACACAACATTCTTTTATGAGATTCTATGTTTATTTTATCAGATGTCAGATTGTATACATCATCTGACTACATGATCTTTCTCTACAGACAGAATATAGAAAGAGATGTCATCACAGAAGGGGACAGAGATATCTAACATCAGACATCAGGGCTGATTAGAAATATTTTTCCTATTTTTGCAGCAGTGTTAATTCATTAACCTCAGTGTCTAGAGCAGCTGGAAGATGAAATGCTGGCACTAAAGGGATTTCCTGGGATAGCCGGTCCACTGTGCAGGCAGACACCACCCAAAGGCTTTCAGCTGCCAGCTCGTCCCTGCCCCAGTTTCTCTGTGGCTCGTCCCCACACGCGGCAGTAGTGATGGGAGCATGCAGACTGTGTGCTCTGTCTAAAAGCCTTCCCTGGCTTGCATCTCGGCAGAGTAAGAGGGGCTGCTCTCACAGGGCCAGTAAGTCTCTCCCTGAGCCACTCTAACCCCCAGCTCCATAGCCTTCTGCTTTCTCATCCATTGACTGTCTAGAGATCAAATGGCCTAGGTGAGTCATGAATTCATTCATTCATTCATTCATTCATTCGCCCATTCATCCATCAAATACTCACAGAGGCCCAAACCACGCTGGCCTCCAGCTCCTGTTGGCCGAGCCCATGCTCTGGCTGCCCTCCCCATGGGGACTTGCAGATTTCAGAGAGCCCAAGCCTCCCTCTCTCACGTCTCTAAGTCCCTGCAGCTGCCAGGACCACGGGATAAAAGCAGCAGCTCCCCAGCTTCTTCTGTGGGTACTCACCAATCCCTAAGCCACTCCACGCTGGCTCCACACCACTCCCACCATCCTACAGGCTGGCCATGTGTTTGATAACAATCAGTTTATCCCTACCACAACATTCATTCCCAGGGACATGGCCAGATACCATGGCCTCCTAGCAGCTGAGAGTGCCTAGCATACTCAAAACATTTTTTTGAATAGGAGAATAAACATTAAAAATTTAATTTTAAATTCCCCTCATGCAAGATTTTGTTAAAAGTCAAACATGAATGAAAATGTGAAGGCTCTGGGAGAAATCTGTCCTCTTTTTTTTTTTTGTTAAGACAGAGTCTCACTCTGTTGCCAGGGCTGAAGTGCAGTGGTGCGATCTTGGCTCACTGCAACCTTCGCCTCCCGGGTTCAAGCAATTCTCCTGCCTCAGTGATTCTCCTATTTTGTGTAGTTTTAGTAGAGATGGGGGTTCCATCATGTTGGCCAGGATGGTCTCAAACTCCTGACCTTGTGATTACCTGCCTCGGTCTCCCAAAGTGCTCGGATTACAGGTGTGAGCCCGGCACGCCCGGCTGAAATCCCTCTTGTTAACCATGCCAGCACAGACCATGGAAAAAGGGGGAAATGGGCAGAATCTGGCTGTGCAGGCTCCAAGTGTTAGGAATCTCGAAATAAATACTGGATGATGCCTTCACTGATACCAGTATGTTAAAGGGCAGAAGGGCCTCTCACTGATAAACAGAGGTGGTTATTTCCCGAAGAGAGAGACTCCAGAGCGCTTATTACAGAATCAGTCGCAAAGCATTGGAAATCTCGTCTCCATGTGGGATTCCTCCTCCATCAGGGCACTGCCTTGAAGAATCCCATGTCTACCCATCCTCATCTCAACACCAACAACCGTGCCAGGCATATTCTAATATGTGGTGGAATTAATCAATGCAGAAAAAGAACAAACACTCAATAAAATAAAAAGGCAAAGAAGGGTCTAAGCACTTTTAGAATAATGTATGCTAAAAAGAGAGAAAATCAAGTTCTGGCTCGAAGTGCTTATTCTTTGCTATTGAATAGATGAAGTTTTTATTATTTTTTAATGCTTTCATGCAGCTTGACTTTTTCTCATTTATACCCCTTGATTGCAAATAGCTAAGTAAACCATACCTGGGTAGGGAATTTTCCCATAGGTGACAATTTCGTATAGGAGAATTCCAAAGGACCACACATCAGACTTAATAGTGAAACATCCAAAGTTGATTGCTTCTGGAGCCGTCCACTTAATAGGGAACTTAGCACCTAAGGAAGAAGACATGTGGTTTTCACTTGGGTATCTAAGCTTAAACAAAAAAGTCATGAGCATGTGACCCCATACTTTCTTTCTGTTGTTTTTGAGATGGAGTTCCGCTCTTGTTTCCCAGGCTGGAGTGCAATGGCGTGATCTTGGCTCACTGCAACCTCTGCCTCCCGGGTTCAAGCGATGCTCTTGCCTTAGCCTCCCAAGTAGCTGGGATTACAGGTGCCCACCAGCATGCCCAACTAATTTTTGTATTGTTAGTAGAGATGGGGTTTCACCATGTAGGCCAGGCTGATCTTGAATTTCTGAACTCAGGTGATCCACCTGCCTCGGCGTCCCAAAGTTCTGGGATTACAGGCATGAGCCACCATGCCCAGCCCATACTTTCTTCTTTTGATTTCTATTTTTAAATTTCAGTTATTTATTTTGAATAAGTAACACATACACCATAGTATAAAATAGAGAACGAGCTAGTGATGAAACTATGTTTCTCACAGGGAGCTGGTGAGGCCAATGGATGAAGGACAGGCAGACCCAGCCCAAGGAGACATGCAGGGTTCCCTTGAGGAAGGCAGGGACTTCTTTTTCACTTTTTTTAAAGATGGGGTTTCACATTATGGCCAGGCTGGTCTTGAACTCCTGACCTCAGGTGATCCACCCACCTCAGCCTCCCAAAGTGCTAGGCTTACAGGCATGAGCCACCATGCCCGGCGGAAGGCGGGGATTTCTACCAACCACTTTAAAAATATATGTATCTGTGGCCAGGTGTGGTGACTGACTCTTGTAATCCCAGCATTTTGAGAGGCCAAGGTGGGTGGATCACCTGAGGTCAGGAGTTCAAGACCAGCCTGACCAATGTGGAGAAAACCCATCTCTACTAAAAATACAAAAATTAGCTGGGTATGGTGGCGGGTGCCTGTAATCCCAGCTACTTGGGAGGCTGAGGCAGGAGAATTGCTTGAACCTGGGAGGTGGAGGTTGCAGTGAGCTGAGATCCCGCCATTGCACTCCAGCCTGGGCAACAGAGCGAGACTCCATCTCAAAAAAAAAAAAAAAAAAAAAAAAAAATATATATATATATATAATGTCTTTGCCTTCATTATGTCTTTGCTTAAATTTTTTTTGTGGTCCCCAGCATAAATTAGAAATTTCAATAAGAACAATAAGGACAGCAGAGAGTCTCCCGGTGTCTGCTGTATGTGAGGTAACAGTACACATTCCTGCATTAACCCCTGCCTGCCCAGAGCAGCACTGTGCGGGGCAGAGCAGGCAGGACCATGGCTGGGAGCTTGGCTTGGGCACCCCACAGCCCTGGTTTGACATTCCTGCATTAACCCCTGCCTGCCCAGAGCAGCACTGAGCGGGGCAGAGCAGGCAGGACCATGGCTGGGAGCTTGGCTTGGGCACCCCACAGCCCTGGTTTGACATTCCCGCATTAACCCCTGCCTGCCCGGAGCAGCACTGTGCGGGGCAGAGCAGGCAGGACCATGGCTGGGAGCTTGGCTTGGGCACCCCACAGCCCTGGTTTGAATCCCGCATCTGCTGTTTTCTGCTTGGTGTGATCTTGGCAAGTCACTCGCTGTCCTTGTGCTGCTTTGGTGCTTCCACGTGCAAACTGGGGAAACAACCAAACCTTCCCAAGCTGCTGTGAGGATTAAGTGGGTTGATCTGCGGGCTTGGCACAGTGTAAATACCAATCAAGTATGGTTATGAAGGTAACAATGAATGGCACTTACCGGTGAAGGTAAGCATCATTATCGTCATCCTGAGATATGCCAGAAGGTGGCTGCTGTTAGAGCTAAACCTGTGCTCTGCACTACGCCATGGTCTTTGCATGAGAACAGTTATTTTTGTGAGACTCTTGGCTTGTTAAATTCAATAAAACCAGTGTAATCAATTCTAGTTCAGGTATTTTGAAGCTAGATTTCCTGGCTTTGAATGAATCCTAGCTCTATCACTTACTGTGGGACCTCAAAAAGCAGCAGAATCTCTCAGTTTCCTCCTCTGCAAGGTGGGAATTATGATGATATTAACACCTATCACATAGGATTATTGTAAAGATAAATGAAATAATGTATGAAAAGCCCATTTACACATTACAAATGCTCAATACATTTTGGCTGTTATTATTATTATGTGAGACGGAGTTTCGCTCTTGTCGCTCAAGCTGGAGTGCATTGGCATCATCTTGGCTCACTGCAACCTCCACCTCCTGGGTTCAAGCAATTCCTCTGCCTCAGCCTTCCAAGTAGCTGGAATTACAGGCGCCCACCGCCACGCCGGGCTTTTGGCTATTATTTTTTAACTCTTTTCTTTAGACCATTCTCCTTTGCCTGCCTTTTTGCTAGGGATAATCATTAAGGTCAAGGATACGTTAATCCACTTTCCAGAACATAAGCTCGAGTCAGGAGGGTATCCGTCCCACATATGATGGAAGCAGGAGATGTTCAACAAATCAAAACAATGTTTTCAATCTGTTCATTACCTCTTTCAGAAATAACAAACATGTCTTAAAAAAAAAATCCTTGTTGAACAATGCTTAGGAATGTCAAGAAAGTGCTTGGCTCTTCCTGAAGAGACTGAGCACTGCAAAAATATTTGCTCAGCTCTCATGGGTGAGAGCATCAGAATCCTCAGTCATCACCACATGAGCCATCCTAGCCTAGGAAAGGCCTGTGCAGCCCCGACCATGCTCAGCTCTGGACAGTGCGCCAGGGTCTGGGGAACTTAGGCCCTCTCTGTGCATTTTTGGTTCATATACATAATACAGAATATGGGAAAATAAAGAAGATTTTTTGCATTATATTTAGTTCCATGTGTATGATAATGTGCACATTTTAATTTGTAATTAAAAGGCCAGAATAAAGAACATAGAATTAATATTACAAATATTTTCTCCACAGTTAAGGAAAATATATTCATTGTTAGAGTGAAAACTTTAACAATTTAAAATAAGAATCTCGATCTTGCTAATCTATTTGTGCTTTGCTTTGCTTAATTGAAATACAACTAATAGCACTTGTCAGCCTAACAAAAGTACTACGCGGAGTTAATCAAGAGAGTACCTTCTAGAAACTATTAGAATAGAACCATAAGCAGACAGTTATGGTACAGCTTCAGTGTTGTACCAAATAAGTTTTTCTTAATGATGACTATTGTAATTGCTTTGTCAAAAACAGACGACAACAGAATAAAACACACTAATAATACATCTAAAGATCGTTACTGGAACATACCTTCCCTTGCTGTGTACTCATTATCTTCAATGACTCTAGCAAGGCCAAAATCTGCAATTTTGCACATGAGTGACTCGGAGACCAGGACATTAGCCGCTCGCAGGTCCCGGTGAATGTAGTTCTTCCGCTCGATGTATGCCATTCCCTCTGCAATCTGAAAACAGAAACAGGTTCTCATTTTCACATGCAGGATAGGTGATAAAAGGAGCCATCCACGCCTGTAATCCCAGCACTTTGGGAGGCCGAGGCGGGCGGATCACGAGGTCAAGAGATCGAGACCGTACTGGTCAACATGGTGAAACCCCATCTCTACTAAAAATACAAAAAAAATAGCTGGGCGTGGTGGTGTGTGCCTGTAGTCCCAGCTACTCGGGAGGCTGAGGCAGGAGAATTGCTTGAACCCGGGCGGCGGAGGTTGCAGTGAGCCGAGGTCGTGCCACTGCACTCCTGGCGCCTGGTGATGGAGTGAGACTCTGTCTCAAAAAAAAAAAAAAAAAAAAAAAAAAAAGGAGCCATCAAGCATCAAGGAAAACCAGAAAAATTATGAGTTCCTGAAACCTTTTCATGTATACTATTTTGATTATTCAGGTTTTAAAGACGGCAATTTAAAACCTGAATGATCAAAATATCATTGGTGATCGCCTGGTAATGGCAATCACCATTTGAGCCCTTTCTAAAACAACTGATCACCCCCTCCAAATCTCCAATAATGGTAATCTTAAAAAAAAAAAATTAGTAACATGTCCTAACGTTTTTTTAATGTGTGAAGAATCTTTTCAAGACCCTGCTAAATTCACCTGTGTAGCTATAGATGTCATTATGCCAGTTTTTCAACTCCGAAAACAGATGCTATGGTCTGAATGTTTGTGTTCCATTCTCCTGCCCACCTACCCCAAAGTTCAGATGTTGTGATCCTGACCCCCAAAGCAATAGTATTAGGAGGCAGGGCCTTGGCAGGTGATTAGGTCATGAGGGTGGGGCCCTCACAAATGGGATAAGTGCCCTTGTAAAAGAGACCTCAGAGAGTTGCCTTGCTCCTTCCACCATGTGAGGACACAGCTATATGGTGCCATCTATGAACCAGGAAACGGTCCCTCATCAGACAGGAAACCTACCAGGGCTTTCCTCACCCCCAGAACTGTGGGAAATAAATATCTGTTGTTTAAGCCACCCAGTCTATGTAATTTTATTATGGCAGCCTGAACCAACTATGAAAATAGAGTTGGAGAAAGTGACATGCTAATAGAAATATATTATTGAGGTATAAAGAACAGAATGTCCTTTCTGTCAGGTTAATCGATAGCCCATAAAACTGGTTCTCCGAGTTCTCTCTGCACATTCCCTCCAGGATGATCACAAAGATTCACTCTTTGTTTGTGTGTGACAGTCTCACTTGTGTCCCCCATGCTGGAGTACAGTAGTGCAGTCTAAGCTCACTGCAACCTCCTGCCTTCTGGGTTCAAGTGATTCTCATGCCTCAGCCTCCTGAGTAGCTGGAATTACAGGTGCTTGCCACCATGCTTGTCTAATTTTTGTATTTTTAGTACAGACAGGATTTCACCAGGCCGCTTTCTGTATTTTCAGTAGAGACGGGGTTTCACCAGGCTGATCTCGAACTCCTGGCCTCAGGTGATCCACCCACTTCAGCCTCCCAAATTGCTGCAATTACAGGCCTGAGCCACCACGCCTGGCAAGATTCACTCTCATGACTTCTGCCTGAACCGCCACCTTCCGGGTTCAAGCGGAAGTATGCCAGCAGGAAAGAATCCATGATTTAACACAACAATAACACAGGGAGGCGAAACAACTACTCGTTACTGAATAGAAAGTGTGGTATCCTTCCAAAATCAGGTTTTTAAGGAAGACGTTACCAAATTATAAAGGTAAGGAGAAGGAAGGAAGAAAAAAGAAGAAAGGAGGGAAGGAAGGATGAGAGAAAGCAAGCAAGGAAAGAAGGAAGGAACAAGGAAACAAAGGAAGGAAACAAGAAAGGAGAGAGAAGGAAGGGAGGGAAGGAGGAAGCAAGAAAAAGGGCAAGAAGGAAAGAAGAAAACCGAGTAGTAGTGCATCTGGTAAGCAGTTAGAGAAAACTCTGATTCGAATTTTTCACACAGGAATGAATGTATTCTACCAGACTCCACCTTGAATGGCAGGTGGCTTGGCTTGGAGGGCCTGACTTCCCCAGCCATCTGTGACAGCACCACTGGTTATCATGCAGTTCAGGCTGCCAGTTCCAGACCCCACTGCTTAGCAAAGGATTAGCTCCTTGCTATTGGGTCTGCCTTTCCCTCCCCCTAGGCTAATCCCTGGCCTCATCTTCTGCCCAGTGGGGCCTTCTCTGAACTCACCTTTATGCGCCCTAGATGGTCAATGTGTATAAACACCTCCAGGGCTGAAGACATCTTTTTTTTGTTTTGTTTTTTGAGACGGAGTCTCGCTCTGTTGCCCAGGCTGGAGTGCCAGTCGCGTGGTGTGATCCCGGCTCACTGCAACCTCTACCTCCCAGGTTCAAGTGATTCTCCTGCCTCAGCCTCTCGAATAACTGGGACAACAGGCATGCACCACCATGCCCGGCTAATTTTTTATATTTTTAGTAGAGACGGGGTTTTACCATATTGACCAGGCTGGTCTTGAACTCCTGACCTTGTGATCTGCCCACCTCAGCCTCCCAAAGTGCTGGGATTACAGGCGTGAGCCACCACGCTGGGCCTGAAGATATCTTTTCTATTCTCACTTGTACACATTGGAACCATCAAACTTGTCACCAAATCTCTTCTCAGAGCCAAAGTTGGTCCTTTGGGAAATGGGCTAAAGTTTTCATACGACTACCTTGCTGGCCCACAACTGCAGGGATTTGGCACATGACATTCTCACGGTCACAAAAATCTCAAGTGAAATAATCAGCGTGCCCTGCATCAGTCTCAAAGACTATTCAGCCCAGTATTTCACTTCTGAGTGGAAACAGAATGTGGTCCCAGCTCCGCTGTACTGCTGCCAAGGCCCTGTGTGACCTGGCCCCCGCTCAGCCCTCCACCTCCTCACCATGACCCCCTCCTTCCTGCTTCGACCCCTGCCTCTGCATGGAACGCTCACTCCCTGCCCCTTTCACCCGACCTACACAGTCTGCATGTCTCAGCTGCATGGACCCAAGGCAGGTGTCACGGAGCACAGCAGGAGGCTTGATTTCAGGAGGAACCTCAGAAGTGGGACAGGGGCTGAGGCTGAGCAGAGCAGAGCGGAAACCAGACAGTTGCAGGAAAAAGCCAAGGCAGGTTTGGAAAGCAGTGGCTTCGTGCCCCCTTTCTTTGTCCCAACTGTCACAAACCCTGGGCATTGGGGAGATGCACAACTTTTACCTGACCCTGGAAAAGATTCAAACAGGCTCTATAAGAAGTCAACAGAAGGTGGGCAGTGGTGATAACCCAGGTGAGGGCAGAACTCCTCTGAGTCTGTGACTTTCTCTAGAAGCCTCTGCTGCCCAGAAACAGCAGGGAGTGGCGTGGTGAGGGTGGCAGGAAGCTCAAGACAGCTCCTTCCAGAGTGGGCACTAATGAAGCAGATGAAATGGGTTGGCAATTTTGGTGGCAGCTGGGGGCGAGGAGCCCTGCCTCTGTTTCCTTTTGTCTGCTGGTAACCCAAGTTCAACAAGACTTGTTAGAAAGAGCTTCATTGTTAGAAAGAGCCGGTAAAACTGGGAAAAGGGGAGAGTGAAGATCAGGCTGAGCATGTGTGGAAGAAAGGAGTGTATGATTTTAACAAAACAGGCTTTTGGCAATACACAGTGCCTGGTTCAAACGGACCAGTCTTGGCTACATGAACCCAGATAAGACAGCAACAACTGAGCGGTCACAGCTGACACTGTCCCTGCCTCTCTGCTCCACTCCATGGTAGTGCAGCCTTGAAAAATTCTTACTTCTTAGATACTTATCTAACGTTCCAATAATTATATATAAACTGGGCCAGGAACCCAAAGAAGCCAAAGCTGGCTGAAGTCCCAAATTGGGCCTGAAACCGCATTTGACAATATCAACCAGGAAACTGTGCTGGCTCCTCTCCCAAGGCTGTTGATTGGCCACACAGGTGGGTGTGGTGGCAGGGACCCAGCCTCCCACACAGCAGCAAGGACACACACGGCTCTCCTTCTTGGTAACAGATTTCGATGATCAACTCATTACAAAAAGCACTCCAGGGACTTGTAAGTCAGGCTTTTTCTTTTGAGCCGGAGTCTCGCTCTGTCGCCAGGCTGGAGTGCGGTGGTGCGATCACAGCTCACTGCCACCTCTGCTTCCTGGTTCAAGCGATTCGCTTGCCTCAACCTCCTGAGTAGCTGGGAGTACAGGCATGCGCCACCACTCCCGGCTAATTTTTTGTATTTTAGTAGAGACAGAGTCTCACCATGTTGGCCAGGATGGTCTCGATCTCCTGACCTTGTGATCCACCCACCTCAGCCGTCCAAAGTGCTGGGATTACAGATGTGAGCCATCAGCGCCCAGCCGTTAGTAAGCCTTTTATCACACCTACCCACATCCCATATTTGCATAAATCTGAGTGCATTAAAAAAAATGATTCTCAGAAATAATAACAGACTTGCAACAAGCTTCTAGAAGCCAAAGATTTCATTGAGAAAGTGCTTCTTCTCTGAGAGGATAAACAGACACTTCTGAGGTCTCCTGTCACTGTTGTTGAGTCCAAATTTCACCCCTCAGACAGGGAATCAGAAGCCAACTCCTGGCTCCCATTTCAGGAAGTACCTGCAAAGCTTTGTTGTCTCTGCCTAGAACAGTGTTTCTCAACCTTGTTTTCATTATCATTCCTCTAGGAAGATTCACTGAATTAAAATTAAAATTAAAGTTAATGTGTCCTTAACAGGAGAAATTAAATATGAAGAAAGAAGGTTGAATTAGGTAGGTATGAACTTTGGAGGGCTACAAACTATTATAATATCTAAGATTTCCTCACCCCCCAGGGATCAATTTTTGCTCCCTTGGGGACAATCTTACCGCCATTGCAGATGCATGATGGTATGGCCCCAATGTGCCCCTCTAAATTCAGGCTGAAACTTAATCTCCAATGCAATCGTATTAAGAGGTGGGGCTTTTAGTAGGTGATTGAGTCTTGAGAGATCCTTCTTCATGAATTGGATTAAGGCCCTTATAAAAGAGGCTTCACACAGAGATTGCAACAAAATCTTAGTCTCCACATGCTGCCTTTGAGCAACCTCATAGGTGGACTGCTGTCTTCATAATGCTTGGGGAGGAAGGCCGGATGCAACTGAGCTCAACAAAAGAAGGAGCAAGGCGTGCAGGGCCAGCACAAGGCCAGGGAGGAGGAGCCTCCATATCGAGCTGGGGTGAGGGAGGCGGCAGAGAGGAAGGTGCTGAAACACCCTGGCAGAATTTCTAGTCCACCAACAGTTTGAAACGCATGGCTTGAACTTGTTTTTCCTGCAAGTTAGGCCAGAACCTTGGGGGCTCATGGCTTGGAGGCAGGGGATATAGTGTCAGGCCCCAGCTCCTCTCCCTTTCTATCATGGCTCTGGGGTTGGAGCCATTACTCACAGGGCTTGGGAAACCAATTCCATCTTTTGGTTCTAAACAAATGAGGAGATTCTCTTCCTCTTGGGCCATGCGATTCTCTTCATCGTAACGTCAGGCCCAGGGGTGAACAAAGACAAGAAAACCCCAACTTCCTAAACCACCTGCAGACACTGAAGAACTAATTTAAATTGTCTCTTTCTTCCAGTGCTGATGTCTAACTCTGTCTTAGAGAGTTGATATGTGAAGCTACTGGAAATATGAAATGAAAAGCATCCCCATTGCCTAGAATGAGACTAATCATGAGAGGCGATGTCGGTGAGTTTCCATACCCCTGACTTAGGCTGAGATGTGCTGGTGT
>PVKV010004651.1:93794-125347 GCA_004027835.1 Alouatta palliata
GTTTCCATACCCCTGACAAGCTGAGATGTGCTGGTGTTTCTTGTGCGATGTCGGTGAGTTTCCATGCCCCTGACTTAGGCTGAGATGTGCTGGTGTTTCTTGTGCGATGTCGGTGAGGTTTCCATACCCCTGATGTAGGCTGAGATGTGCTGGTGTTTCTTGTGCTCTTCAGCTCAAATAGCATGGCCGACGCACATTTTTTTAGTTCCTCTTTTTGTACCTTCAGTGAAAACGTATGATGGTATTTTCTACCTTTGCTGTTTTTGTGTTTTTCATTTTCATTTTAAAAACACGGTTTACTGGGCACAGGGATAAGGGAGCTTTTGGGGGTGCATTGCGACCAAAGCTCTGAGCGTGGAGCGAGGTGACTGTTTCCTGAAAATGCCTATGGCTGAGCCAATGACACAGAAGACGGTGCTGAGCCCACTGCTGTCCTGGGAGGGGGCACAGAACTACTGGGCAAAGAGCAAATCCTAGGGGTGGTGGGGTTCTGGTGAAACTCCTGGCGTCTTGTACCCAGTGAAAAGTTTAGGTACACAGAACACATTAATAATAATGCTTCCTGAGTTAACAGACTGCCTCATCTCGTTTGGTGCTGGGTACACTTCCAGTCTTCCAGAGCGGCCTTTCTAATGTATAGTGAGAAGAAAAGGAGTTAGTCACCAAGTGTCTGCCTCTTCTTCCACTGCTAATCAGCTGAGCAGATGCCTTCCACAGGTCAAGGCTTTGAGGCAGCTAGAGGCACACGTGGACCAGAGAAAGAGAGAAGTCAGGTCTTAAACGTTCTGACCCCAAAGGGGCAGGATTTTCTCTCCCACTGCTGGTGTGAAACAGGAAGTGTCAACCCTTCAACAGAGATACCCTCGGGGCCACAGCAGGTGAGAAAAGATGCGGCTTCCTCCAGGTGTCAGGGCTGGTGGCGAAGTGGGATCAGGGATGGACCTCAGACCCCAAGCAGAATCTCAGAGGCCACTATGGACACGGCTGCTTAACTCGACATGGTAGTGCTGCCAGTGTGTCTGTAACTGTTGGTATATTCACATCTCTAGTATGATTTCACATGCATGGACATCCTTACATATGCACACGCTTACTCTGGGTAGGGTGGGGACAGAATACAAAATAGAGTCCCATTTACTTTGCAAATAACTTTTTCCCCAGGGCATGAGGTTCAAAATACGTAAACCAAAATTAAAATTCTAAGCCCCCTAACCAACTGGGTGGACCTTCCTCTTGGCCCAGGGGATTTCAAAGAAACCTGAAAAACGTTCAGGCCATGATGAGATGGGGACATTGGATATGACTCATTGTGCCCTTCTCCCTTTTGGAGCGTAGACACCAATGACCATCACTAACATTAAAATAGAGATCCTGAGACTGATAGAACAGAGTCTTCCAGCAATAAGATACCAAATTCCAACCAGACTCTAGTATAACATCACATGACACATAACAGGTTCTAAAGGAAATCAAAGTATTTTACTTTAAAATATATTTCTTCCACATATTTTGAAACGGTCCTACAAAGCCATTTCTTAAGGGGGAAATTTACATTCTCTAGAGAACCCCCCTCCCTTTCCAGATCCTTTTCTGATCCAGGAGAAATTTAATTGACAGCTTTTAAGGTCCAATAAGAGACAGTCACATCTGTTCTCTCTGAGGCCTGCTACCTGGAGGCTTAATCTACATAATAAGAAACGTCGCTTCGATAACCACCACTCCCCATACCTTAACTCAAGCTTATTATAACTCTTCAGGCACAACTTAATTCTTTCAACCAATGGCCAATCAGGACTTTTTTTTTTTTTCTTTTTTTGAGGCAGAGTCTCACTCTATGGCCCAGGCTGCACTGCAGTGACATGACCTCAGCTCACTGTAACCTCCACCTCTTGGGTTCAAGCGATTCTCCTGACTCAGCCTCCCAAGTAGCTGGGATTACAGGTGCCCACCACCATGCCTGGCTAATTTTTGTATTTTTAATAGAGACAGTGTTTTGCCACGTTGATCAGGCTGGTCTCAAACTCCTGACCTCAGGTCATTCACCCACCTCGGCCTCTCAAAGTGCTGGGATTACAGGCATAAGCCCCTGCGCCCAGCCAGTCAGGAAGTTTTTGAATCCACCTACGGCCCGGAAGCCTCCCCTCCCAGCTTCAAGACGTCCCGTTTTCCTGGGCTGAACCAATGTACGCCTTATGTGTACTGATTTATGTCTTTGCCTATAGCCTCTGTCTCCCTAAAATGTGTAAGATCAAGCTGTATCCCAGCCACCCTCGACACGTTTCCAGGACCTCTGGTGGCTGTGTCATGGGCCATGGACCTCAACCTCGGCAAAATAAACCTCTAAATTGCTTG
Organism: Alouatta palliata; assembly: GCA_004027835.1. Lineage (NCBI taxonomy): Eukaryota > Metazoa > Chordata > Mammalia > Primates > Atelidae > Alouatta > Alouatta palliata. The sequence continues at coordinate 96,147 of PVKV010004651.1, forward strand.
AGACTTGTCTCAGATACTTTTTGGTTTGGTTGAATCAGACCAAAGTTTTAGAAAAGATTGAGTGGAGTGCACTCATTTAAATTCCTTCTCCTCTAACTGTGTGAAAGTAGAAAGTAAGTTGCTATTTCCTGAATGGGGAGTGCCCATGTGAGTAGGCTCAGCAGGCCCCATCCACAGGCACCTGTGTGGACATCCCAGAGGAAAGGCAACTGGTCTCTCCCTCCTGAGGGACTGCAGCTTTGCGTCATCAGACACACCCACTGAGAAGTGAGTTGCCTGTGACCACGCCAGAGATGGGAAATTCCTAACCACCAAGGCCCTAGGTAATGTATCAGATGGACTTCTTTTATGTGGATTCGATGGCGAGGGAAATCTCAATAATGTTTTACAAACCCAAGCAGAGCTCAGATAATGGCCCTGCCTAGTGGCTTCCTAGTGCTGACCATCCAGGTCACTCATCTTTTCCCACTTTTCTCAAAGGCCCAATGAGAAGTCTGTGAACCCCAGCACCCCACGTAAAACTAGCTTCCAGCAAGCTCCCTCCCACCCAAGGCGCAGACTCTGAGCCATCACCAGCCTTCTTGGGCATATGCCCTATGCTCAGCACACATACCCGGCTGCTACCACCAGAGAACATGAGCAATGCTTTTGACAAATAATGAAGTGCTGTGTGGATGACCTCACTCTGGAACTCTTGCTTTAGTGCTCCTCTGTTCATCCTAATTACTATTGATTTTCTGAGAAATTGGCAAAGACAAGCAAGGCTATCGTGCTCAGTGAGTTTTTTGTTGTTGTTTTTTTTTTTTTTTCACTTTAATGAGAAGAACCCACATTTCTGTCAGATGACTGAGGGAAAAAAGGGATCAAAGGAACCTCACTGAGGGGCTAAATGTGATCTCTCAAGCAAAGCTAAATCTACCCCAGGAAATTCCAGCCTAAATGAGAAACTGGAACTGAAAACGCAACCTGGCTTAGAATTGGCTGCTTGGAAAAAATTTGTCATCTAGACAAGCAGTGAGAAAGATTAAATGAGAAGCCTATCAAAAAGCAGAAAAAATGAGTATCTGATTTTCCTGATGCTTTACCTGTTCTTCTAGACACTGATTGCCTCAATCTCTAGGGAGATATTGTCTTCCTATGCTTGAGAAAAAGAATTCACATAATTAATGATGCTCAAAAGCACTAGGAAGCCTATAAAATAATATTAACAAGTTGGAACTGAAAAATAAGTAGCAATTGAGTAAAACTTAGTCTCTCTAAAAGATTTTTTATTACTAGAAGCCCCTGGAGTCAATCTCAAACTGACCTAAAAAGACATTTAATGCTAACACAACAGAAAAACAGAATGTAAAAACACGCTGACACACAACAGGGAGTTTGCAGAGAGAAAGTTTAAGCACACATCTCGTCTGTACTACAAATATGATGGCATTTGTTTTATGTCCCTCCACAGTTGTCACAGAAACACTTTTCGACCTGTTAATATTCATTGATTCCCCCACACTAGATCCCTCTAATTTTCAGTCCACAATTTGGATGGAGGAAAGGGATGGAACAGAGAGCTCATGCATTCTTGTTTGTACTCTACTTTTTTGGGATCAACATTTTTTGGAAATTTTATTTGAGCTTCATTTGGTTATCATAATAGTCTCCTTTTCCAAGTAAATCTGCTAAGAAATAGTGAAATCTATACTTTGATGATGACGATGATGATAGCTACCATGTATTAGCTCCTACTTGCCCAGGCACTGTGCTAGGTATGTTAATCGTTAAAACAAGCCCATGAAGTAGGTTATATACTTTCTTCTCATTACTATGAGGAGGAAGCTGAGTTTTGGAGAGGTTACAATTTCTTTAAAAGGCCAGGATTCCAACCCGAATCTGGCTGGTCCAGGCTTCAAAGCCTGTGCTCTTAAACATTCATCCACACTGGCTACTTCATTTAAAAAGAAAGGATTTGAGCAGGGCGCGGTGGCTCACTCCTATACTCCCAGGACTTTGGGAGGCGAAGCTGGGTGGATCACTTGAGGCTAGGAGTTCGAGATCAGCCTGACCAACGTGGTGAAACCCTATCTGTAGTAAAAATATAAAACTTAGCCAGATGCAGTGCCACATGCCCATAATCTCAGCTATTCGGGAAGCTGAGGCAGGAGAATCGCTTCAGGAGGTGAAGGTTGCAAGACAAGATCTTACCACTGCACTCTAGCCTTAGTGATGAGTGAGACTGTGTCTCAAAATAAATAAATAAACAGGAAAGATGATTATTATTATTATTTGAGATGTAGTCTCACTCTGGAGTGCAGTGGCCCAATCTTGGCTCACTGTAACCTCCACCTCTAGGGCTCAAGCAATTCTCGTGCGTCTTTCTCCTGGGCAGCTAAGACTACAGGTATGCGCTACCATGCCCAGCTAATTTTTTGTATTTTAGTGGAGACGGGGTTTCACCACGTTGCCCAGGGTAGTCTTAAACTCCTGAGCTCAGGCAATCTGCCTGCCTCGGCCTCTGAAAGTGCTGGGATTATAGGTGTAAGCCACTGCACTCAGTCAAAGATTCTTTTCATTCTTTTCTAAAAATAGAATGCTCACCAAGTTGGCAGTGGAAAAAAGGAGGCAAAAAGAAATAAGAAAACTAGATAATTTAAAAAATGGTCAACTTAGGCTGAATGTGGCGGCTCCCACCTGTAATCTCAATGCTTTGCGAGGACAAGCAGGAGAGATCGCTTGAGCTTAGACCAGCCTGGACACAAAACAAGACCTGATCTCTACAAAAAATTTAAAAAATTAGCCAGGTGTGGTGGCACATCTTGTAGTTTCAGCTACCTGGGAAGCTGAGGCGGGAAGACTGCTTGAGCCTAGGAGTTTGAGGCTGCAGTGAGCCATGATCACATCACCGCTCTTAGCCTAGAACAACAGAAAGGGACCCTGTCTCTAAGATAATAATAATCATAATAAACAGTCAAGTTAAAGCTTGCTGTCTGTTAGACTACCTTCATAGCTCAAAGATGAGGCAGCGTTTGGCATATCCAAGCTTAGGGCTGGAGGAGATTTCTGGGACTGCTCAAAATCTAGTCAATCCAGCAGCATGCAAGGACCCACAATGCCTTGGGGAGACATAATTTTCAAATGACAGCTTCACCAAATACCCATATTTAAATCAGTAAGGGTCCGCGAAACAGAATTACTTTCTTTAGAAAACAGGAAGTTTGTCAGTGAATACCCATTTACCTTCTCTTGCAAAAACTCACTGGACTATTTCATTGGGATGGATATTTCAAAACTCACTGGACTACGCCTTAAGATGGATATTATCAAAACCCAGAAAATAATAAGCGTTAGCGAGGATGTGGAGAAACTAGAAATCTCGCACACTGTTGGCAGGAATGTAAAGGGATACAGCGGCAATTCGTGACGTCACTAGGATGCTATGCCATGTGTACTCCCTTAGTATACATATGAGGTAGGGTTTTATAGTTTTGGGGATTCTGGTGGGTTTTTGAGACAGGGTCTCACTCTGAGGCCCAGGATGGAGAGCGGTGGCAGGATCACAGCTCACTGTAGCCTCAACCTCCAGGACTTAAGCAATCCTCCCACCACAGCTTCCTGAGTAACTGGGACCATAGGAGCTCACCGCACACCAAGGTAATTTTATTTATTTTTTTGTAGAGATGAGGTCTCACTATGCTGCCCAGGCTAGACTCGAACTCCTGGGTTCAACTGATCCTCCTGCCTCAGCCTCCCAAAATGTTGGGATTACAGGTGTGAGCCACTGCACCCGGCCACTCTTAGTTATATTAAAAGACTGAAGGTCAAGGTATCTCCATTGAGAACTGACAGTCCCCCCTTCCAGCCAACCACACACAGTCCTGCCTATATACCAGGAGCCCCACCCAGTTACAAGTCCACTAAACAGTCCTTGCCTACAGAGTTTCCTCTCTAATGGGGGAAGACAGAAAATAATAATTCAGCAAATGAATATACACCATGTCAGATAGCTGAGAAGAAGAAAATACATAGCAGGCAGCTGTGCTGTATTTCAACTAAGAGAAAATACCTTCAAGAACTTGACGTGTGTTATTCTGAAAAGAATTCCTGTACAAGTCCAGCGCCTGAGCTCTGAAAACAATCCCTGACTTATTTGTCCTGTGACAAACTTAAAGGAAGTCTGAACAAGATCTAATAAGTTCCAAATATACCTGAAACAGATTTGCTATCATCTGTATTTATATTTCAATCCCTTTGAAGTACGTTTTCAAAATACCGTGTGTTTCGAAACGAGGGAAGCCTGTGATGTCTGCCCTCTGTGGCTGCTCCTGCATTTTCCTTTTCCTGAAGATGTGGGGGCAGGAGCGGGCGGGCGGGGCTGCAAGGGCTGAAGCTGAGCAAGAAGCAAGGTCAAGCGTTTTGCTCACCAGGTAGGGCTTGTCCATGCCCAGTGATTTGGACAAACAATTCCTGGGCTTCAACCAGTTAGAGCAGTGAGAGAAATACAGATCCTCCTCAGCATGGCAGCTTTCTAGTGGGGAAAAGCAGCACTCCCCTGCAAGATGTGTGACCCAGAAAAAGGATCACTCGCTCGGTTCAGCAACTTCTTGATGGCAGTGTTTCCTGACTATCCAATCCCACGCACGGGACCCCCGCGGCTTGTCCAGGGTCCTACTCCTTAATGACTGCTGATAGGGAGAGGGACCTAGCTAGACACCTGCAGATTTTAAACAAGAATCCAAGGTGAGTTTAACGATAAGTGTAGGAAACCTGGAAACATAGATTTCCAAACAAATAAGACAATAAAAAAATGTATGAAAAGGAGTGACTTCTGAAAGCAAATCTACATCAGCATGGACACACACTGCAGGCAAATGGCCATTATGAAGACTTCCACCTGCATTTGGAGTGAGGCCAGGAGGAACTGGAGGGCTGAGAGTGAGGGGGTTGTCTGATTCATGCCTCAAAGCATCGCTCTGACTGCTGCGTGACCACTGGGCTGGTGGGAGCCACAGCTGAGCACAAGAGTAGAGAGGCAGCACCTAGATCGCTCATTTCTTTTTTGGAGTCTCCCTATCACCCAGGTGGAGTGCAGTGGCGCCATCTCAGCTCATTGCAACCTCCACTTCCCAGGTTCAAGTGATTCTTCTGCCTCAGCCTCCTGAGTAGCTGGCACTACAGGCATGTACCATCATGCTCAGCTGATTTTTCTTGTATTATTAGCAGAAACGGGGTTTCACCATATTAGCCAGGCTGGTCTTGAACTCCTGACCTCCTGATCTGCCCATCTCAGCTTCCCAACGTGCTGGGATTACAGACGTGAGGTACCATGCCCAGCTAGACCGCTCATTTTGAGTGAGTATTTGAGTGGGGTCAGAGTGACCATGTGGAGGAGTCAGGAAGGCGCATCTGCTTTGACGGTAGAACCCGAGACTTGCTGGGGAATTGGACATGCAGTGTAAAAGGAAGAGAGTCAGAATGACTTTGAGTGTTGGGACCTGACAACTCCAAGGACAGAGCTGCCATCAGTAGAAGGGAGAAGATGGCAGCTGGCACAGGGTTTGGAAAGGAGAGCAATAGGCACTGAGTGGGGGTGTGTTGAGCTTGACATGCCCACCACACATCTTTGGGCACATGCTGAGCCAGGAGGGGCTCGCGGGAGTACTGTGGGCTGGAGCTGGAAGCTTCAGAGTGGCCGGAGTCTAGACAGCTGTGCTGGATTAATTAGTGTCCCCTCAAAACTCACGACCACCCGGAACCTCAGAATGTGGCCTTATTTGGAAATAGAGATTAAATCCAGATTTGATCAAGGATCTTGAAGTGAAATCCCACCCTGCATTTAGGGTGGACCCTAAATCCAACCACTGGTATCTTTATGAGAGAATGGCAGAGGGAGGTCTGAGACAGAGACACAGAGAAGGCCACCGGAAGACAGGTGGGGACAGGAGCAGTGCGGCCAACAAGACCTGGAATGGAATGCCCGGAGCACAGGAGCTAGAAGAGGCATGGAAGGCTTCTTCCCAAGAACCTAGGAGCACAGGCCTGCCTACGCCTTCATTCCAGACTTCTGGCCTTCAGGACTGTAGGAAAATTAATTTCTGTTGTTTGAAAGTCCCCTGGCAGCCCTGGGAAATGAACACAATGCTTTCAATGGAATCACTCAGATCTAGTTCGGAGAAAGAAGAGGTTGAAATACCGAGTTCTGGGACACTGCGAGGTTTATCGATTGGGCAGATGGGGCTGCTGACGGGGAAGGAAAAGCAGAGAACAGCGTCCCAGAAGCCAATGGAGGAAAACGCGCCGTGGGGGTGCGGTGTGAGTGACCCGCAGCAGCAGACCCTGCTGACAGGCACCTAGGAAGAAGCTGAGAGATGGGTGCCCTTTGGATGTAACGTCCTGAGGGTCACTGCTGACTTGCGCTGCTGGGGCCGGGTGGTGGAGAGAAGGCGAGTGGGGGAGAACTGGGGGAAACTGAGCACAGTCCTGCAAGCACTTTTGTTGTCAAGGGGAGGAGGCACCTGGAGGCCAAGGCAGCTGGAGAGGGATGTAGGGGAAAGAGAAGGTTCTACTCTGATTCCTATGGAAGGTGCAGAACTGATGGAAAACACTAGTGCAGAATTTCTAGAACAATGTTTTGAAACAGCAAGAGAGCACAGGACGGGGTGCATGTGGGGGCACTTGGCCGGCGGCTTCTCCAGTCTCAGGGAAAACAACAGCACGGAATCCACTGAGAGAGAGGCAAGCAGGGGGAGGTCTGGGGGAAGGGGGAAATCTGGGAGAAGGGAAAGGGACGGTGGGACACTGTTTCCAGCAGGCAGTGAGAGGGAGTGGACTGGGCACACGTCGGGGTTTGGGAGGCTCTTCAGGCTGGTTCTCTCGAACTGGAAATGCAGAAAGCTGCTGGGTACAGGTCACAATCCACAGTGTGGACGTCGGGGCAAAACAGGTGAAGGGTCGGACTTCCATAGGGCTGGGATTTTACCAGGTGCATATGACACGGGCGAGGGGCGATGGGTGCCTCCAAGCTAGGGGAGGAGAGAAGCAGGAGTGGGGTAGGGACAGGCAGGTTCCAGGGATGGGAAGTGCTGGCGAGAGGCGGAGGCTGTAGGGGCCGGAGCACTGGAGGGTGAGTGGACCCAAGGGAGACCATGGCACAAGTGGAAATGATCAAATGGAGCAGAGGGTAGTGGGACGGGTCAGCCCGCGGAGTGGCTAGAGGGGAGAGGACAGAGACTTGGAGGGTGGAAGTCAAGAAACAGAGAATGGAGTGCGGATGGCTACAAATGATAGAACGATGACGTGGCTGGGAACAGCGAGCCAGCGGGAGCCCAGCGCCGCAAGGAGGAGTGTTCCGGGATCCGAGAACCACCGCGGTGACGCGCGCCTGCCTGGCACAGTCTGATGGCGTGAACTCTAAAGCTGGGGGTCCCGGGTGGGATCTGGAAACGGTAAAGAAGATCAAGCCGTACGGCTCCTTGCAATGCATCAAAAATACCTCAGCTGAACACGCCATTAGTCCCACGGACAATAGTGCCAGTTGAGCATACCTAATCTAAAAATCCAAAATCCGAACTGCTCCAAAATTCAAAGCTTTTTGAGATGCTTAATAAGTATAATGCAAATATTCCAAAATCTGGGAATTAAAAAAAAAATCGGAAGCACTTCTGGACCCAAGCATTTTGAATAAGAGACTCTCAACCTGAAGTATAAATGTAATCTTAACAATAATGCAAGTAGTTGGCTCTGTACCATGTAACACTGCCAGCTAGTCATGTTACAGACGCTGGAGGCGCCGGGAGGGAAATGAACAAGAGCTGGAAATCCTGACTTGGTGAAGAATCTGCCAGCCCACCACCCGGGAACTCCAGCATCAGCCTCTGCCAGCAGGTGCTGAGAAAAGTCTCTGTTCAGTGGCAGGGAGAGGCCAAGAGAGGCCCTGCCTACACTGGGGGAGGACAAACCTGTTCCGTTGTGGGTTTTTTCCCTCCAAATTAAGCAGAATGCTCTGTCATTGGCCTCAATGTCAAATGCTTCATTTATAATTTCTCATTCCTCCTGGTGTTCTTTACACCACGAGGAATGCAAAACAAAGCGGCTCTTTGGTTTTCCCACAGGCCCAGATACTTAAATTTTACTTCCTTCTTCTTTTCTCACTTTTATTTCAACCAATAAGGTAAGCTTTGTGCAGGAAAGTAAACCTTAGAGGAAGGGGAAGAAGAAAATACTTTACGGTTAAATATCCCTGAATAATGACTCAGAAAACCTTTTTAAAAATATTGTTCTGGCCAGGCACGGTGGCTCACACCTCTAATCTCAGCACTTTGGGAGGCCGAAGCGGGAGGATTGCTTGAACCCAGGAGTTCAAGACCAGCCTCAACAACAGATGAGACCCTATCTCTACATTAAAAAAAAATTTTAAACACAGAAAAAATATGTTCTTCTAGTTACTCATTCAGAGCTGTATGAAGCAGAGAATAAAGAATTTATTGTTTGAAACTGAATATAGTCAATCCCCACTTTAAGTGGCCAATATAGTCATCCAGCAAGCATTTTTGAGCACCTGCTGTATACAAGGCACTGTGCTAAGTACTAGGGATAAAAAGTAAATAAGAACTTATCAAAAAATTCAAATTGCATTACATACTATGGAAGAAATGGGTGGGGACTGAGACAGAGGAGGATAGAGTGCGCAGGGGGCTGGGATGGAAATGCTTTAGAAGGAGGGTCAGGGAAGGTGTCTGTTGATAGATGTGGCATGGCTTAGAACAAAGGGTGGGAGCTTCCAGGAAGTGGACTCTGGAAAGGCACTGGGATAGGAAAGAGCATGGTGGGCTTAGTGCTGAGGAATCAGTCACATGCACAGGTGTTGGGAGTCTCTGAGGGTGTGGTGGGAACCCACTGAACGGAGCTGAGCAGGTGTGCAAAACTATCCAGTCTGTAAGATTCACAGAGACTGAGAACAGCACGGGGGTCGCCAGGGGCTAGCAGGGGCTGCAGGGAGCTGGCACCGAGTGGGTGCAGAGTTTCCGTCTGGGAAGATGAAAGAGTTCTGCAGATGGATGTTGGTGATGGTTTCACAACAATGTCAATGTTTGTACTGCCAACAACTTCTTCGACACAGTTAAAATGGTATACTTTGTGTTTATTTTACCACCACGGTTTTAAAAAGGCAAAAAATTAAAAACCAACCAGTTATCCTTGCCTACTCTGTGGAACTTGGAAAGAGGGTAGCCAGAGACAGGCGGGAGGCCCATTAGGCTGCCCAGGAAGACACATGGGCACCCTTCTGCTAAAAGCTATTGTTTATCCAAAATCCAAATTTGCCTGTGTACCTTGGATTTCTTCTGTTTGCCAAACTGGACAACACCAGCTAAGAAGCAACTTTGGGGCACAATAGTGTGTGCCTGCAATCCCAGCTACTTGGGAGGCAGGAGAATTGCTTGAGCCCAGGAGCTCTGGGCTGCAGTGTGCTACACTAAGTTCAGAATCAATATGGTGACTCCTGGGAGCAGCGGATCTCTAGGTTGGTTAAGAAGGGGTGAACCGGCCCAGGTTGGTTAGGAGTAGTGCTTAGGAGTAGTGGGATTGCACCTGTGAATAGCCACTGCACGCCAGCCTGGACAACATAGCGAGACCCCATCTCAAACAAGCAAAAAAAAAAAGAAAGCTGCAACGGCAATGGTGCAGATGAGAGACAATGGTGACCTGGAAGAGGGAGATCTATTTTGGAAGACGAAATGAGAGGATTTGCTTAGGAGTGGGGAGGGCTGGGCAGTGAGTGACCACTGGCTGAGACAGCCGTGGCTCAGGGGGACCCTGTGTGGCCACCTCTCAGGGACTGTGGCCTGCCTAGGTGGAATGCTGCCTGTGTGCATGGGCTCTGAGGGTCGCCACTGGGGCAGGGCCTCTGGAGGGCTGCCAGCTGCAGGCGTCCTCTCCAAGGTCTTGCTGTAGGGAAAGGATGAGGCCAGGAGGCAGCAACTGTGGCAGCAGCTCTGTTGGGGTCTTCCGCACTAGGGTAGGCGGACCTCTGGCCACCCCGGAGCCACTATGGCATCCCCCTGAGCCTTGTGCAGGGTGTCAGGCTCTGCTGAGGCAGAGAGGAGCTGCCTGTAATCCCAGCACTTTGGGAGGGCGAGGTGGGTGATCGATGTCAGGAGATCAAGACCATCCTGGCCAACATAATGAAAGCCCGTCTTTAAAAAATAAAAATAAAAAAAGAAACCATACCAAAGAGCCTAGACACACCATTTCCTGGGGTGTCATCGAATCAGGGTGAAATCTGCAGAGCTGGGACGGGTGGAGGCCCGAGATCCGAATCTCAGTGAAACCTGGGGAAACGCATTCCAGGCGCCAAACTGACCTCGGGATACACATTCGAATCAAACCTGTCTCAACTGGGAGCAGGAGCTACTTGTGGTGACTCAGTTTTAAAACGCTTCTCATTGTGTTTCACAAAGCCCCAGGACCTGCATTGCTGCAGACACACATGCTTCCAGCACGCGCTCCCAGGGTGGGTGAAGAACGCTGTGTTTCTACAGAAGTCTACAAAACCATATTTTTTAAAAGACCAATAATTGAAGTCCCTCTCTCAGTAATTTTATTTCATTTTATTCCATCACAGAAGAAAATCAATATGACTTACTTTTAAAAATAAAAATGAGATCAGGCGCGGTGGCTCACACTTGTAATCCCAGCACTTTGGGAGGCTGAGGAAAGCAGATCACCTGAGGTTGGAAGTTCAAGACCAGCCTGACCAACATGGAGAAACCCCGTCTCTACTAGAAATACAAAATTAGCCAGGTATGGTGGTAATTACCACCATAGGTGGGTAATTACGCCTGTAATCCCAGCTACTCGGGACGCTGAGGCAGGAGAATCGCTTGAACTGGGGAGGTGGAGGCGGTGGTAAGCCGAGATTGCACCATTGCATTCCAGCCTAGGCAACGAGAGCGAAATTCCGTTTCAAAAAAGAATGAATGCAGGGTTTCATTTAAGTGCAAAGAGAAATCATGGTTTTTTCAAGAGTGTGCCGTGGTGAGCAGTCAGGGAGGCATAGAGAGAAAAGCAGCAGCAGAGGAGAAAGAAAAAGAGGGAGAGGAGTCAGGCAGGGCTAGGGAGGAGGCTGTGCAGGCAGAGAACAGGGCTCTAGGAATCAGGAAGAGGGAGACAGGCCGAGGCCTTGGCTTTTACCCAAACCATGCCACTGAGAAGGGTCCAGCCAGGTTCTCAAAGACTTCCCTGTCGCAAAGTCCAGTGACAGTTTCCCTGTTCTCTGACCGTGCGTCAGAACTCCGTGTCGCCTGCGCTGCAACCCCATCTCCTCCTTACAGGCCTGCCTGGGGCTGTCCTCTGCCTCTTCCCACACTCTCTACGGGACCTCATCCAACCTCTATATGACCATCTGCAGCGCCAGCCTCCCTGAAGCCTCTAGCCCCAGACCTCTATACTAAAACGCCTGTCCACGCTAGCTGCCCATCTCTCGCTGATGTTTCATGGCACCTCAAACCCCGTCCAGCCAAACTAATTTCATCAGCCACCTCAGGTCCGCACCCATGATGCCAGTCCTCAGCTGCCCCAGGCACATTCCTTCTCTATTTCTATGTGCCTGTGATGGGGAACAGTGACCTCGCTCAGGCCCATCCTCCCTCCCTCATCCCTGGACACTAGCTTTCATCCCTTCTTGTCATTTGGGTTTATGGTGGCCAGGGCAGTTTTTAAAGCACAGGTCTCATCCCATCACATTCCTGCTGAAATGCTCAGTCGATCCCCATTATCTCCAGGCAGCCCACATCAGTTTCAAGACGCAGACCTCACACCTGCTTCAGGGGCAGCAATAGGAAGCCACTTGGTTGAGAGGTTTAATTATCTCCAACCTTGGGCTAAACTCCTGAAGGTGCTTTTCGGTTTTAGTGAGGGGTGGGGAGATGGCCTGAGAATCTAGCTCTGGACTGAAAAAGCTTAGAGTAAGTACTGTGCGCTTCAGAGTGTACCCTTTAGAGACGAGCTCTGTTTGCGTTTGTTTTGTTTTTTAGAGGCAGAGTCTTGCTCTGTCACCTAGGCTGGAGTGCAGTGGGCGTGATCATAGCTCACTTGAGCCTCAACTTCCCGGGTTCAAGCAATCCTGTCCCCTCAGCCTCCTGAGTAGCTAGGATTACAGGCACGATCATCATGCTTGGTTAATTTTTTTTTTTTTTTTTGTAGAGATGAGAGTCTCACTGTGTTGTCCAGGCTGGTCTCAAACTCCTGGCCTCAAGTAGTCCTCCCACTTCAGCCTCCCAAAGTGCTGGGATTACGGGCGTCAGCCACTGTGCCAGGCAGACACGAGCTCTGGGCTAGAATGCAAACTCTCCCATTCCTTTTCCATCCCGCCCTTCCTAGTCTCAGTTTAAAAAAACAAGACAAAAACAAGAACAAAAACGGTAATAAAACAAAATCTTAGGAGCATGAAAAGCTGAGAACCCTGTAATTCTCCATAGTCAAAACAGACCAATTTCTATAAAGAACACCTTGGTGTGTTGGAGAGGAACAGAGGTAACATGAACACATACTGCAGTAAATACAAAAGCAGCCACTAATGACTAAAAGGCATGCTTTGACTAAAAGGGTAAAACTGTTAAGTCCTGTTGAAACTATTTGCTGAGTATAAGCATTTTTATTTTTTGCAAATACCTTTTTAAACCAGTTATCCACAAAACAGTTTACTTCTCCACAACTCACAGTGAACATGTCTACTTCCCCCGCCCCTCATTTTTTTTGTTTTTCTGAGACAGAGTCTCACTCTTGTCGACCAGGGTGGATGCAGTGGCGCAATCTTGGCTCACCGCAACCTCTGCCTCCCAGGTTCAAGCGATTCTCCTGCCTCAGCCTCCTGAGTAGCTGGGATTACAGGTGTCCACCACCATGCCTGGCTAATTTTTGTATTTTTAGTAGAGATGGGGTTTCACCATGTTGGCCAGGCTGGTCTTAAACACCTGATCTCAGGTAATCCACCCACCTCAGTCTCCCAGACTGCTGGGATTACAGGCGTGAGCCACTGCACCCGGCCTAGTTTCCTTAATGTCTGTGTCTCTCAGAGTGCTCCCAAGCTGTTCTCTCCATACACCCCCATTTGCACCCCTATGTGTTTCTTTTCTGTGCTCTTATGCACCAGGTTCCCACAACTGAAGACCCATCCCTGCATCCAACCCCTTCCCAAGCTAGCAGGGCCAATCCTGGCTCTCAGGGTCACCTCTTCCAGGAAGCCCACCTTCCTTCCGCCTGCTAGCCCACCCTACTATGCTCCATCCTCCTTCATGTACTCTGAAAGCAGCATGCGGTGCCCGCTTCTGTCAGCCCTTGCCATATCCCAGGGCTGTACGGTGTCTTTGCCTGTAACTTATCTGCCCCCTACTCCATGCCATGTGCCCTTTGCACACCCCTCTCCACATAGTGCCTGGCTGTGCTCAGGACATGTGTGTGGGTGAAAGGGAGGGGGACACACCAAGAGGGTGAGGGAGGCGCAGGGAGAGCAAGCCAAGTGCTGGAGACAAAGGTCAGCTGGAAATTTACCCTTCACTACTCCCTTCAAAATGCTTTCTTTTCTTTTCTTTTTTCTTTCTTTCTTTTTTTTTTGAGATGGTGTCTCACTCTGTCACCCAGGCTGGAGTGCACGGGTGCGATCTCAGGTCAGGACAATCTCTGCCTCCAGGATTCAAGTGATTCTCCTACATCAGCCTTCAGAGTAGCTGGGACTACAGGCATGCACCACCACGCCCCACTAATTTCAAACTGCTTTCATCTCTGCTTTTCAGCTGTGGCCAACTGGGGATAAACTCTGCCTACTCCTAAACCACGTCAATTCAATTCTAGCCTTGCAGGCTTCCATGATGAGTACCCAAAGGGAACATTATTCTGTGACTTATAGTAGCACTCACCAGAAATTGCCATCCCTGATCAAAATATCATTAAGATAAGAGACACAGTTTGCCTGCAGGCCACAAGCGACACCACCTCCACCATACACTTACCCAAAGCTTCTCCTGGGCACTAGAAAACTTTCCAATCAAATTTAGAATAAAAATAAATCTCCCTTATTTGCTATTTTAACAGCCAGTCATGATTCCTCTTACTTAAATATGCAAAACAGTCCCACCCCCATCTTACCAAAAAGAAAAAAAAAGTTCCTGTTTTACACTATTTTTAAATGACAGTTTCCTATTCCTTTGGTTTTTTCAGAAGGAAACTGCGTATGATCCAGTTTTGCAATTCTGACAGTAACTCTTGCTTCATTTGTCCATTTCCTAGGTGTTCATGGTCCAAGTTTAAACTGAAAACACAACCCTCATGATTACAGATAAACAGAGCATTTAGGTGCCCAACATGTGGGTACCGCATCAAAGTGATATATTTGTGCTCCTTTATTTCTAACAACGTTAAAATCTTTTATCAATGTCATCTGCATAGTCTCAGAATTATCAGTTGTAACTTTTGGGTGACGATTCACATAGGTAGTCTAAATAGAAGAAGATGGCCCTAGTCATGGAATGTGAGAGCCGAGGCTGTGGGAAACCTAACCCGTGCGTCTCACCTCACAGATGAGGACACTGGGGCCCACAGAGTGATTTTCCCCATGCAGAAGCAGGTTTTCTGGCTCTTCCCTCAGTGATTTCTCCATCATTCACATCACCTAGGGTCCATTTGCAAAATTACAGCAAAGTTTCTCAAATTCTGCAGAAAGCGTTAACCACCTGTTGTGTTAACATTTGTATACCGAGAAAGCCGAGGTTTCCAAGCATCAGCTCCAAGCGATGCCCACTCAGGGACCATCACATCCTGACCACATGTGGCCCCTATACCCAGAGCGACGCCTGGCTCAGATTCCTCTATGAAATTCATGAATGCCTTCTTCAGTGCTGGCTTTTTTTTCTCTCTGAGGAGGCTCTTGTGCGTAAAAGAGTGATTGGGAACGTGCAGGCCTCATTAAGAGTCATGTATGAGAATTCCCACGTGGAGAGGAGATGACATGTGGAGTGGGGAGCAGATCTGACCTCCCGGTTAAAGCATGAACCACGTCAGTCACCTGCGGCTTCCATCTGCCACCACGTCTGACTCAACGTCTCCACGCAACTCTTCCTCCAGTTTAAGTGAACTAAACATGACGACGCTACCAGTCAAAGGTTATTACCAATAAAGACTTTGAAGATAAAGCAGTTGATTCACTGGGATAAAAGCCTCGAGGCGGAATGTGAGCATCTCACACATCTCTTACATTCCTGACAAAGAGACAGAAGAAGGAGACCCACTTTGGATGATACCGGCAAATATTCTAGAAACTTTCCGAGAACTTCCCCCTCTAGACCATTCAAGCCTGATTTACCAACAGACTGGTGAGTTTCAACCAAGAGATATTACAAAGTATCCCAGTCTATACACTGCTGTCTCACTCAGTAGCTATAACTAGGAGGGTGTGCTCAGAAAGCTCTGTGGTTAAGAGGCCCTCCTACTCAAAAAGGACGAGAACTTCATAGACAGACTGAGTTTTCCTACCTTCCTCATTCTACCAATTTCCACCCTAAAATGTGGCTTTAAATTTAATACTGGGGGCAAAATATACCTTGAGCATAACTTCCATCTTGGCAATAAAGACTTTTAAGGGGAAAAAAGCTAAAGAAAGCATTAATTCTGATGGTCAAAATCCATAACAGGGGAAAATGCATATCACAGTAGTGTTGGGTGCAAAACGACCATAGCAGCAACTGTAACCATGGGACAACAGCAGGCTGCGGAGGAAAGAATTTTTATCTCGAGTAGGAAGTCCCTGGATCGAGCCCCAGCAATTCCGCCTACTAGCTCGGTGACCTTCGACAAGTCCAAGTTCATCTCTTGACCCGTAAGAGGTACTAAAGAAGAAAAAACATGCTTTCAAGGCTGTTGGGCTCAAATTAGATAATGAGGTGGAAGTGCTTTATCAACCAGAAGAAGCTGAAATAAATGTTACTTGTTGCCATAATAATAACAACTCTGAGTTTGCAATTTTTTGGTTTCGTTTTGTTGTACAGGCTGGTCCTGAACTTCTGGCCTCAAGCAATCTTTCCATTTCAGCCTCCCAAGTAGCTGAGACCATAGGTGCATGCCGCTTTGCTTGGCTTGATTTTGCAGTTTTTCCTGACATTTAACTCACAATCGTTTCATTTTTAGTAATTTTTGCACTTCAGAGATACTGCCACCAAAGAGTAATCAATGCTTTGATTCACCTGGTCTGGATTACAAGATGATTTATTTGTTCTCCAAACTGCCACTGTACGTTTTTCACTTCTTTTTCCTCTCAGTTTCACAAGTCTCTGATTCCATCTCGGCTTCTGATAAAGGAAATCCCCACTGGCTTTAACCCCTTTTCTTTCCAAGCTCATTTTTCTTCTCTGACATGGGGTGTAAAAGCTGGAAGGGAATTATGCAAAGCCTCTCCACTCTGAAAGTATCAAACTTCCTTTGCAAAGAGGTATTTTCCTATTTAAGCACAAAAAGCACTCCACTGCTTAATTTAATATGAAGAGAAAAGCAATGGGTAAAGCTGCTCTAGTCAGGATTTCTTGGTCTATGTTGAATGGGCTGTGGATGGTTGGAGAGTGTGGATTACACTTGGGTTCAGACAAGTCTCTCAGAACTCAGCCTGAGACAGGAAGTGATGAAATCAGCTCTCACATGAACTGTGAGGCTGTCATGTGCACCCAGCCATTTCCTGTCTCAATGGGCAACAGGGGAATGCAGAGGGGAGAGTAGGGCATGGGGAAGTGGGTCTTGGGGAGAGGGAAGAAGAGGCCAGATACAGATGGTGGGAAAAGTCCCAACTCTGCCACTCGCAGTTTCCCTTATTCTTCTGGGGACAACCAATCTCCCAATGACCAATCTCTCATTGCGAAAATCTGCCGAATTAAACACCCCCTGAGAACACTCAATTTCCCAACTCTGACACTGTTGATAGAGGTTATGGAAGACAGCAAACCTCATCATTATCGCACAGCCTACTAACTGTTTCGAGCTCACACAGCAAACGGACTTCTATAATTCCTCTTCTGCTTTGTCCCCAAATTTCCACCCTAAATAGTAAAGTAGGTGGAAGGCATAGAAAAGGTTGGATTATCAAAGTATCTAGGCACCAGGTATCTCTGTCACTCTGGGCCAGCTTTAATAATATTTACTATTGTCATGTTATTCACTATGGAAAAGTGAGAGTTAATTAGTGGCACATGAAAGAAAAGGAAAGGTAAGATAATGCAGAGATGGCCTTCTCTGCACAGACAGATCATTTCAGAGAGGTGCGTGGAGGAGGAGGAGGAGCGCTGGGTAGCAGTGGTCATCAGTGAGGGCGTTCCAGGGGGACCAGGGAGCAGGCACAGAGAGCAGAAAGAGGAAGTGGAAGGTATGCGATTTCAGGCTGAAGCTGAAGCAGACAAGCTCTACCACTTGTTGCCAAGGATAAGGCCCCCTTCTCAAACTATCTGTGTTATAATAAGAAAAGCCACAAGTGAGATGTGATTAAGGATAGGGAACAGGTGGTCTCATCAGCTCCACCTTGAGGGAAGGGCTAGGAAAGAGTCTGAGTGAGGATTGTACCTTGAGCAAAGATGAACTCCAAAGGAGCCAGTGCTTAGTTGTAAAGAAAATGAATTTTGTGCTGAATGAACATGCTCAGGGTCCAGCCAGCTGCTGCTGACGCATGGCTCTCCCAGTGACGCTGAGCAGTCCATGCACTTGAGCCAGATGTCCGGCGGGTTCTACCAAGGAGTCCCTGCTAGGAAACAGACGCTTGACCTGTGAACATGAGCTCACGTGGCACGAGCTGCATTTGGTAAACTGGCTTGGATGGAGGCCAGTCGTGCTGGCCTTGATTGCCCACAGCCCCTCCTGTTACTGAGGGGGCTCAGCCCCATCAGAATAAACAGGAGAGTCAACTGAAGCCCCGTGGAATCCACGGCACAACAATCACATTCAATGTCAGGCTCTGTGGTAACCTTCCTCATAAGCTACGAAGGTCTAGAAAGTAACTTCTCCCCCTATTCATTTCTAGGTTAGAAAAATTACTCTTCGAGGTAATGGTAGTAATTCACTAAATTAATGACTCGGCATAGAGGCCTTGCCTTGAACCTTAAAAGTTTTGACTATGTCAGGATAATGTCTTACAAGATAAGCCACGCGAAACTCAACACAAAATACCCCTGTGACAAAATAAAGTCATTCTCTGGGTACAGTACACACCCCAATGTGTGTAATTTCTACCCTAAAGAACCGTGGGCACAGATCACACCCCCAGCAGATGGAATGGCTGTGACCACTCAGGCCCTCCAGGCCACGTGTCCCGATGTTCCATAGCCCTGTCCAAATGACAAAGCTTTGCTACGCTCCTCAAGTCTCTTGGCCCACAGGGACACCCAAATCACCATCTGAGTGGAGGGCCTCATTGATCCGTGTTAAGTATAACCCAAGTTTATCAGACTTTTGCTTTCTCCATTTCCTAATCTGTTTTCTACATGGGATCTAGAGCTGCACCCAACCAGCCTCTTAATGCAGAGTGGTGGTTTTCAAACTATAGTTCTGGAAACTTTGGAACCCCACGTAGCCTCCCAGGGGCCAGTACAGACTTTGAGGACAGGGTTAAAAAGGCAGGGCTGCTGGGTCCTTTCCTCGCCCCTCTGTTCCACTACAGTAATTATCCTTCTTTCTTATTAGATGCTGGCATTCCAGGGGACACTTGCATTTCCAGCTCAGATAAGGAACTTGCTTGCCGAGTCCCAGAGGCGGAGAGGGTACCTGAGCAGTGTGACTCACCCATCACACACCTTTACTGGAAGGATGGGCACTGCCTTCCCTTGGGTTTTCCCACCTTCCACCAGAGGCTCTGAGGTGCTTGTGTCCACGCCAAGCATGTGACACAACATCTGTGTTTGATGTCACCCTCAACAATATCTCCTTAAAGTAGGAATTACCATTCCTGTTTTACAGGCGAATAAAGAAATCCAAATAGGCAAAGGACTTCCTTGGAAGCAGTGTGGCTATCGAGTGGCAGAGCCAGGACACAAACTCTAGTCTCCAGATGCTGAATGCCAGCTTAGCCCATGATGCTCTGTTACAGAGCCCGTGTCCAGCCCTAACTATGTGAGGTCCTTCACCTCTGTACTCAAGCATTCCTTGGATCTCGCCTTCCCAAGAAGCCTGTAGCAATTTCCTAACTAAAAGAGGATCTGAGAAAAGAAGTGGGAGCAGAAAAGAAAGATCGTAGGGGCCAGCCTTCCCTAGGACTTCTATAAATCTCCTTTGCTACAAACACTGAGCTTCATGGAACCACTCATTACCAATACAGAGAAACAAGCAAGCAAATTACTGAACATGACGAATGGACACAATGAAACTAGTAAAAGTCAGCGGCTGGCATCATTCAAGTGTGCATTTCCTTAATATTTTGGGCACATTGCATAGCTTTTGGATAACTGCCTGTGCTCTTAAATACACTTCAGGAAACATGTGATTCTAAAGTAAATAAACAGGCAACTCCTAGGCTAGTACTAAAAATAGTACAAATGAATATTTCACAGAATCCTGATGGCACGTCCAACAATAAGGACTGAGAAGGGGAAGAGTAGGAAAGAGACACAGTTCCTCTGTTTTCAAGAATATGGAGGACTTAAAAGGATCAGCACATTCGATTTGTAACTTAAATAAAACATACGCATTGTTTAAAAGCTGCTGTGCTTATGGAGTACGGAATTGCCTCTCTCAAATGCTGAGAAAGTGATTGATTCAGCTGCACTGTTTCTATGACTTGTGAAATGAACATAAGCAGAAAGAGGCTGACTTGGCTAATAGAAGATGATATCCAGGTAAAAACTCGACACATGCACACAATCCATGAGAATCTCCTATTACTCTTTCCAAGAATTGTACTGTGGAAGGTCTTTTTCTCGTAACTGCTACTGGAAAACATTCAACGAAATTCCTTCTCCCTGGAACAGTAACTCCATCATGAACTTGACACAGGGAAGTCTTTGCAAATGCACGTGCACATTGGGCTTTTTTACCTGAGCAGAAAAGTCAATGAGCTTTGGAAGCAGCACTTTGCCACCTTCGTCGCTCTTCAGGAAATCCAGCAAACTGCCTACGGAGAAAGAAAGAAAAGTTAGTGTAGTTCAAACACAGAATAAAACATCTAAACAAAATTCACATCATCATTACTATTAGAGGGAAACCCCCCACAGTATAATTGGCTTTACAATTCTGTGTGGTTATAAATCCTTTTCCTGATTTTGGTCAAACTCAGGACCTGATGTGAAACATGGCACGTGCTCCAGGTGAGAAAGAGTAAGGGTGGATACCGCTTTTCTCTCTACAGCTGTCTGAGAACCATGCGTTTCAGAGTACCTGCCACCATGATTCTCTCATTGCAGGCTCCCAATCTTTAGCCAGCTCACTGGAAGGCCAGCCCTCTGCGGACGGTTGGCCAGGCTTGCTCCCATCTGTATCCAGCAAAAAGCACAGAACTTGGCACATACTGTATGTGCTCAGTGAATGTTTTTTTTTTTTTGAGACAGGGTCTCAGGCTGTCACCCAGGCAGGAGTGCAGTGGCATGATTATACCTCACTGCAGCATCAACTTCCCTGGCTCAAGCAATCCTCCCACTTTCAGTCTCCCACATACTGAGGGTGTGTGCCATCACACCCAGCTAATTCTTTTTAATTTTTTGCAGAGATAAGATTTCACCATGTTGCCCAGGTTGGTCTCAAACTCCTGGACTCAAGCAATCCTCCCACCTTGGCCTCTCAAAATGTGGGGATTACAGGTGTGAGCCACCACGCCCCGCCTCAATGAGCATTTGATAAGTGAACTGTGCTTTGGAAAAAAGTGAGACCTACCTAAGAAGGAGTGTGCTGCTGAACAAACTCTCCATCGTCCTATGGCTTCATCTCTAAAAAAAGACCTGTTTTTCCCTGGAACTGTAAGTGCCAGCCTCACAGGTAATCTTGGTCAAGTTGTTTACCTCATCTAGGTCTCTGTAAAGTGGACATGTACTAGAGGCTATAATAGACTTTTGGGGAGGATGTAATCAAAGGTTGTATCCAAAGAACATACCGTGATGGTGAGCAGGTGCTCAGTAAACGTTATGCTACCTAAGCCATGACACAGGACCATAGTACTTAGCCCTCAGGCTGCTGAAAAGACTAAGTGAGATCCCCTATGGAAAGCACCAAGAGCAGTCTGGTATATAGTAAGTGCTCAAAAAATATTAGGCATCGTCGGCGAGGCGTGGTGGCTCACGCCTGTAATCCCAGCACTCTGGGAGGCCAAGGCAGGTGGATCACCTGAGGTCAGGAGTTCGAGACCAGCCTGGCCAACATGATGAGACCCTTTCTCTACTTAAAAATACAAAAATTAGCCAGGTATGGTGGCAGGCACCTGTAATCCCAGCTACTCAGGAGGCTGAGGCAGGAGAATTGCTGGAACCTGGTAGGCGGAGGTTACAATGAGTCAAATAGTGCCACTGCACTCCAGCCTGGGCATTAGAGTAAGACTCAACCTCAAAAAAAAAAAAAAGTAGGCATTGTTACATAGGACAACCCATATTTACACATCATTAAGAATTCTCTAAGTTAATTAATTCAACAATACTTACTGAACTCCTATAAGGCATCTGGCCCTGAGCCTGGTGTCTGGGCTATAGCAACCCAGGCCACAAGGGCTAATTAGTTTGTTTGTTCATTTTATTTCTTTATTTTTTTTAGAGATGGAGTTTCACCATGTTGGCCAGGATGGTTTGGAACCCCTGACCTCAAGTGATCCACCCACTTCAGCCTCCCAAAGTGCTGGGATTATAGGCATGAGCCACTGCGCCTGGTCCTTGTTTGGAAGGACTGTGAGTGACTGATATTTTGAAATACTCACAGATATTAAATAAGAAAATGTAATATTCATCTTTCGAATCTATTCAGCTATGACATCATACTACCATCTCCATTGTGCATGAGATGATTGTGAATCCTGGATCATTGCTTATGTTTCTTCATTACTTCCGAGGACTTTTAAAAAATAATTTGGCAGCTTATTAGTATGTTTCCTGAACTGGAGGTAAACAAAGGAAGAAGGACGTTGATTCAAAGCCTTCTTCTATGTGAAGGTGATCATAGTGGAAGAAAAAATGATTGCTTGAAGTCTATTCTCCTGCAATTCAATGATTACATAGGAATTTAACCTCCACAAGTTTTATAAAACATTAATATTTAAAAGTGACACCCTGAACATTTAGATAATGCTGAAGAGGAAGATGAATATTAGATAAAGAACAAAAAGAGGCTGAGCCTGGTAGCTCACGCCTGTAATCCTAGTACTTTGGGAGGCTGAGGCAGGCAGATTGCCTGAGCTCAGGAGTTCGAGACCAACCTGGCCAACATGGCGAAATCCCGTCTCTACTAAAAAAAAAAAAAAAAAAAAACTCACAAAAATTAGCTGGACATGGTGGTGCGTGCCTGTAGTCCCAGCTACTAGGGACGCTGAGGCAACAGAATCACTTGAACCCAGGAGATGGAGGTTGCAGTGAGCGGATATCGTGCCACTGCACTCCAGCCTAGGTGACAGAGCAAGACTCTGTCTCCCAAAAAAAAAAAAAAAAGAAAGAAAGAGAAATTTGGTACTGAACAATCTGTATTAAATCTGTAGTATTAGAATTCTGGGAACTCACATTTTAAGTATATGACAAAAAGATTCTTTTTTGAAATACGTGTTAATTCATTTGATAGATATTTATTGGGGGCTACTAGATATGGGGTACTATTCTCAGGGTAACAGGTACGTGCAGGCAGATGCAGAGAAAACAGGAGGATTAGATTTCAATTGTGTGACATGGATTACTTCTGGTGATCAGGTTTATAAAAATGCTTTGTCTTCCCATATTTCCTGATTTTTCAGTAGTGGGTATACTGTTGGATGATTAAACTATCTGAGTGATCTCTGAACACTTACACATTTCACTTCTTGCATTTGAAACCTTTGTGAGCTCTGGGCAGTGGGAGGAACTCACCCTTGGCCATGTACTCAGTGATGATGTAAATAGGCTCCTCCCTGGTGACCACGGCGTAGAGCCTCACAAGCTTGTCATGCTGCAAAGTCTTCATGAGGTTGGCTTCTTCCAGGAAGGCTTGCACAGACATCGTGCCCGGCTTCAGGGTTTTCACAGCCACCTTAGTACTGTTGTTATAGTAACCTAGGGAGAAAAAAGAAGGCGGGGCATGCTTTATAAAACAGAAAATTTAAAACTTCACTTTGCAGATGCAGAGTTAGCAGAAAATTTAATTACAGATAGAAAAAGCTTTAGTTACTGCGTGCTATAGCTTACGCCTGTAATCCCAGCACTTTGGGAGGCCGAGGCGGGCACATCACCTGAGATCGGGAGTTTGAGACCAGCCTGATCAACATGGAGAAACCCTGTCTCTACTAAAAACACAAAACTTAGCTGGGCATGGTGGTGCATGCCTGTAATCCCAGCTACTCGGGAGGCTGAGGCAGGAGAATTGCTTGAACCCGTGAGGCAGAGGCTTCAGTGAGCTCAGATCATGTCATCGCACTCCAGCCTGGGCAATAAGAGTGAAACTCTGTCTCAGAAAGAAAAGAGAAGACCTGCGTTGAAACACTACAAAGTGATAAAATTGGGAAGCTAGATGAAAACTATCTAGAAATTTTCTTTCTTTACCAAAAAAAAAAAAAAAAAAGCGTAAGTTATTCAGAAATCAAAAGGTTTCTATGAAATAATAGTAAAAAGAGTTTTCATTGGCACTCCACCATGAGGACTAATATTTTTCTTTTTTTTTTTTGAAGACTGAATGTTGCTCTATTGCCCAGGCAATGCAGTGGCACGATCTTGGCTCACTGCAATCTCCACCTCCCAGGTTCAAGCAATTCTCATGCCTCAGATTCTTGAGTAGCTGGGTTTACAGGGGCCTGCCACCATGCCTGGTTAATTTTTGTATTTTTAGTAGAGATGAGGTTTGACCATGTTCGCCAGGCTGGTCTGGAACTCAAGTGCTGGGATTATAGGCGGGAGCTACTGCGCCCAGCTAAGGACTAATATTTTTCTCCAATAATAAAGTGTTCTTTTTTTCTAATAATAAAATGTTCAAGACCAAAAAAGAAAACTCTATATATGGTATAATCCCTTACATACATATACATACACACACAGGCTACACACACAGGCATATGCTCACATTATAATCCCCATTTTAAAGTACAGGCATATTTTATACATACACAGACACACGCATATGAACAATGGTCT
Source organism: Alouatta palliata (assembly GCA_004027835.1). NCBI lineage: Eukaryota > Metazoa > Chordata > Mammalia > Primates > Atelidae > Alouatta > Alouatta palliata. The sequence continues at coordinate 120,428 of PVKV010004651.1, forward strand.
GGAAGAAAAGACACCAAAATACATCAAATGCTGTTTATTTACAATGGTGTAATTATGAGCGATTTTAATTTGTTCACCATATCTTTAACTATTTGCCAAATTTTCTTTTAAAAAGGTGTTCTTTATAAAAATTACTTACATGTACTAACTTTTAAGTACAATATGATAGAGTCAAACAAGCACTTCCCAAGGTTTGCAGACAACTGGACTTGAAAAAGCATCCCTCGCTGAAAGGATAGGGAGCCCCTCCTTCCACTCCTCCCTCTCACAAGAGATACAGCAGGTGCCTTGGGAGGCCTTCAGGGGAAAAGCCAGCATTTGCTCACCCCAGTATTTCCCATACTTTCTTGACCTCAGAACGCTTGTTCAAGTAGCTTCTCACACCATGTGGAACACACTCTGGGCAATACTGACTCCTTAGTATCGTCCCCCAGAGGCACCACCCTTCTGGGACTGGGATTGAGCAATTTGATCCTGACTTTCTCTTGGGAAAGCATTTTCTCAGTATTTTGGCAAAGCAGAAATATTAATAATCATATTTTCATATTCTTCCTTCCTTTCCTCTCTTCTGTTTCCATACTTCTCTTGGAAATGCAAAAAAAAAAAAAAAAAAAATGCGGAGAAGGAAGTAGCAGCTGGTGGGGCCACTGCAAATCTCCCTGCAGGCTCTTGCTGTCTGGTGCACAACAGCCGGATAACACCTGCCCTAAGGAAAGGGGACGTGGAGTGGACGGTCCCCTTTTTAGGGGGCAACAGTATCTGTATATGAAATCGTAGAAAGATGACTGGAAGCTTGATGAGTAAAATATCAGCAGTGATTATCCTTGGCTGGTAGAATTTGAAGTGACTTCTACTTTCTCTTGTTCTTTTCTATTCTGATTATATTTGTCAATGAGTATGTATTCTCTCTTTTCCTTTCTTTCTCTCTCTTTCTTTCCTTCCTTCCTCCCTCCTTTCTCTCTCTCTCTCTCTCTCTCTCTCTCTCTCTCTTTCTTTCTTTCTGCCCACCTCAGTTTCCCAAAGTGCTGGGATTATAAGCATGAGCCACCATGCCCAGACAAGTATGTACTTTTTCATAAAATGATTTTTTTAAATAATAAAGAAATGTATTATGAATCTAATTCTAAGCCTTCAAACAGGCAAGAAAAAGTATTCATTTATAGCTGGCACTCAACCCTATCCAATGATGTTTCTTCTGGTCATTAAGACTGATTCATCTATTAAAAGGTTTTCTTTTGTATTCCACTTTTAATACTTAGGAGCTTGCAGTGCTCTATAGAAAAATAAGGCTAGGCAAGGTGGCTCATGTCTGTAATCCCAGCACTTTGAGAGGCAGGAGGATCACTTGAGCCCAGGAGTTCAAGACCAAGGTGGACCCATCTCTAAAACAAAACAAAGCAAAAAAAAAAAAAAAAAAAAAAAAAAAAAAAAAAAAAAAAAAAAAAAAAAAAAAAAAAAAAAAAAAAAAAAAAAAAAAAAAAAAAAAAAAAAAAAAAAAAGAAAGAAAGAAAGAAAAGAAAAAGAAGAATGCAGTATAAAATAAGTGTTAGAACATATGGAGAAGACAGTAATACAAAGCTGACAAAAAAAAAAAATCCTAGGTCCTTTTAAAAAGCCACCACCTGCCTAAAATAATGGAATCATGAATATATTAAATTGATCTGCCATCTAAATGCATAATTACAAGCAATATGGCCTTTTCTATAAAGCTTAAGCATTATTGTAAAGTACATTCCACCAACAAAAGCCTTTTAATATTACAGTTAAAAAGGTTTCATAATACATTTTTTAAAGTTTATAAACCCTAACCCTAACCCCGGCCCTAACCCTAACCCTACATTATATGAGCATATCCATAGCAAATCACAGCAGGAAAAGACATGATATAAAATACATGATATAAAATACACGAAAATACATAAAATATATGATACATGTAACTGCAAGGAAATGTCATCCAGAATATATAAAGAATTCTTACAAATCAATAAGAAAAACAGAAAAAATAGGCAAAGACTTGAATGGGCATTTCAAAAGAAGAAATTCGTATGAGTAATAAACACGTGAAAGTACTCAGTCTTATTGGTAATCAGAGAAATGCAAATAAAGTCATGAGAAATCACTGCCGAGCTTAGCAAAAATTTTAAAAGTCTGGCAATATCAAGTGCTGGTGAGCACCTGCCCCTTGGGAGGGACGCTGGGGCAGCTGTCCTAGGCCCCATTCTGTGTTCTTTCCTGAGCATCACTGAAATTCAATCGCAGAGCTTCTGTGACAGTATGCAAGGGGCCCATGAAGGATGCTGAGTGCACACTTCCTTCTGGGTAACCACCCACTGCCTGTGCTGCCTTGGGGCCCATATCCCTCTAAATACAGCTCTGCTAGTCAGAAAAGGGGACATGGGGACTGGCATACACTGCTGGTGAGAATTTAAGCTGGGACTGGCACTTTGGAAAATAAGTTGGCCGTACTTAGAAGAGCTGAAGATTCATACACCTTGTGATCCAGCAAATCCACTGCCACTCACCCTAGAGAAACTCATGCACGCTTGGACCAGCACAAAAATGTGCAGCACATTATTCATAGCAGCCCAAACTGGGAACAACTCTGATACAGTTGGATGTTTGTCCCCGCCAAATCTCATGTTGAGATTTGATCCCCACTGTTGGAGGGAGAGCCTAGAGGGAGGTATCTGGGTCATGGGAATGAATCCCTCATACATGGCTTGGGGCCATCCCCATGGTAATGAGTGAGTTCTTGCTCTATTAGTCCACAAGAGAGCTGGTTGTCTAAGAGCAGGGCACCGCCTCCTGTGGCTCTCTTGTTCTCACTGTGTGACATGCTCACTGTCCTTTGCCTTCCTTTATGAGTGGAAACTTCCTGAGGCCTCACCAGAAGCAGAGGCAGGTGCCATGTTTCTTGCACAATCTGCAGAACCACGAGTCAAATAAACCTTTTCTTTATAAGTTACCCAGTCTCAGGTATTCCTTTAGCAAAGCAAAATGGACTAACATGAACTCCAATTTTATCAGTAAACAGTGAAATAAATAAATAAACGATCACATATCTTGAAAACACATGCAGCACAGCACGATATGGCATGAAAATGAATGAACCATAGCCATACCCAAAAGCATGGATATAACTCACCGACAAGACCTGGGATGAAGATGAATGAACCGTAGCCACACCCAAAAGCATGGCTATAACTCACCACCAAGACCTGGGATGAAGATGAATGAACCGTAGCCACACCCAAAAGCATGGATATAACTCACCAACAAGACCTGGGATGAAGATGAATGAACCGTAGCCACACCCAAAAGCATGGATATAACTCACCAACAAGACCTGGGATGAAGATGAATGAACCGTAGCCACACCCAAAAGCCCGGATGCATCTCACCACCAAGACCTGGGATGAAGATGAATGAACCGTAGCTACACCCAAAAGCATGACTATAACTCACCACCAGGACCTGGGATGAAGATGAATGAACCATAGCCACACCCAAAAGCCCGGATGCATCTCACCACCAAGACCTGGGATGAAGATGAATGAACCGCAGCCACACCCAAAAGCGTGGATGCATCTCACCATGTTGAGTAAAAGAGGCAAGATACAAAAGAGCACATTTGGTATGATTCATTCATACAAAGTTCAAAAACAGGTAAAACTGAGATGCATACATCCCCATATATGAAAGTGACAAAATTACAAAGAAAAGTCAGGAAAACATCAGGAAGGTTGGAACAGCTGTTGTCTCTAGGGGACAGGTAGGGTGTGGGTGGGAGGGGATGGGTGGAGGGTAGGGGGTTCTGGGGCTAGCAAGTTTCCTCTCAGAGGTCGGCATACCAGTTTTGCTTTGTAATTATTTGTGAAATTAGATATTTGTGTTTGCATTTTCTGTCTGCTTATTACATTATGTAGCAATAAAAGTTAAAAGAAACAAAACCATTTCCCTTTTGCCGTCATAAAAACAATGGAGCTCATGGAGACTCTTATACAATAGAACAAGATGAGTAAAGGATGAAGAAAAAAAAAAGCTTTCCAAGGTTAGGGGGAAAGTTATCAGGAAATATTGCAGCTGCAGATATTTTAAATACTGATAAGGAGTTTGAGAGGCGTGGTGGATAAAGCAGCTGTGTCAAACATGGCTGAAGAATGGCAGCAGCTCCCAGATGGTCTCTTAGGGCTGTGACATTGAAACAACAGGGTGGCTTTCATCCCTGCACTAAAGGCACAATTTTTATTCAGTGCTCAGGGTCAAATCATAGTTTTCCAAGATACTCTCCAGTAGTCTGAAAGTTCAAATTAACCTAGTCATGGAGATTTGGGTTGTCAATACAGATGAAATGTGATGTTAAAAAAAAATCTTTTTGAGCTAGTAAAGAGTGTCTTGTGGAGTGCCACTTTGCCACAGTTAAAGAAAGCTGTTGTGGCACCTTGAGAGAGCTCCAATGCCAGCTGTGACTGGCTTGCTAAAAAGTGCTCAAGTATGGATCACGAGGTCAGGAGTTCAAGACCAGCCTGACCAACATGATGAAACCCCATCTCTACTAAAAATACAAAAAATTAGCCAGGCATGGTGGCAGATGCCTGTAATCCCAGCTAATCAGGAGGCTGAGGCAGGAGAATCTTTTGAACCTGGGAGGCAGAGGTTGCAGACAGCCAAGATCACACTACTGTACTCCAGCCTGGGTGACAGAGTAAGACTCTGTCAAAAAAAAAAAAAAAACCACAAAACCTAAAAGTACAAAAATTATCCGGGTGTAGTGGTGTGCACTTGTAATCCCGGCTTCCTGGGAGGTTGAGACAGGAGACTTGTTTGAACCCAGCAGGCGGAGGTTGCAGTGAGCCGTGATCATAGCAGTCCAGCCTGGGCAACAGAGCAAGACTCCGTCTCAAAAAAAAAAAAAAA
>PVKV010004652.1:0-23427 GCA_004027835.1 Alouatta palliata
GATCACGAGGTCAAGAGATCGAGACCATCCTGACCAACATGGTGAAACCCCGTCTCTACTAAAAAAAATGGAAAAATTAGCTGGGTGTGGTGGCGCGTGCCTGTAGTCCCAGCTACTCAGGAGGCTGAGGCAGGAGAATTGCCTGAACCCAGGAGGCAGAGGTTGCAGTGAGCCAAGATTGTGCCACTGTATTCTAGCCTGGGCGACAGAGTGAGACTCTGTTGCCAAAAAAAAAAAAAAAAAAAAAAAAAAAGAAAAAGAAAAGAAAAAACTATACTTAAACCTGAACAGAGAGATGTTCTTAGTTGCATAGATTAAGACACCATTTCAAGTCAAAGACAGGATGGTCAGAATGCAAACACTGGTCTACCTTCTAGTTTAACATGTGGAGATTATATGGATCGGGTGAATTCTGGAAAAAAAGGCGTAAGCTTATATGTAGAGGAAGATATAGTTAAAGACTCAGCATTAGAAAGAGAAAAGGCTCTTATGGAGCTTTGCCTTCTGTTTTTCTTTAGTTTATCAAAACTATAAAACATACTTCAACTATATATTTTATTATTAGAAGCTAAGTTTATATTACCGAAGATACCATATTATTAGGAAAATTAGCTTTAAGTATGACTAGTAATTCCATCTGCATGAGGGACCTAGAGTAGTTGAATTCACAGACAGAAAGTAGAGTGGGGGTGGCCAGGGGCTAGAAGAGTGGAGATGAGGAGCAGTTGTTGAATGGGTTTAGTTTCAGTTTTGAAAGACTGAGTTCTTTACACCAATGTCAAGTACTTAACAGTACTGAACTACACACTCAAAAATGGTTAAGATGGTAAATTTTATGCTAAGCATATTTTATCAATAAAAATATATTTTCTTTCTTAAAAATATGACTATGAAAAAATCCAGTATTTTGGGGCTAACATGGAAATGCCTGCCATGTTAGCCATGTGATTTTCAATCACAAATGCCATGAAAAATAGTGTGATGATCATAATGCAAACACGACCATTTTCTGTATTATTTAGGATTAAAAAGAAATGGGTCACGGAACCAGGGGAAGGAAGGTATCCAGAAGAGGAAATCTTAAGTCTCATCTTCTAATAATTAAAATACAGGTTCCAAACTTACAGGTATAATTCTAGCTTATCCCATGCTTGTGGGCTGGCAACTAACATATTATTATCCAGTTTCTGGGTGCCATGTAGGAATGGATGTATCCTATGAGACTATATAAGGGTGGACACCAGAATGGTACACGGTATATCTTATGAAGAACAAATGAATAAATTGAGAATATGTAACTTGTAAAATGAGAAAACACGTTAGCTACTTCAGGGCTTTGGTGTGAAAGCGGTAGTAAAGGTACTGCACAGCTTTAGCAATCATATTAAATGTGGGTTCCACATAAAGAGCTTTAACTTTGCTAACAATAGCTACTTCCTTACTCTATCACTAGAAACACTCTAGAAAGTTATTAGTACAGAAACTTTGTATTAGGAATCCTGGATTCTGGCTCTAGAACTTCAAGAAAATCATTTAATTTCTCTGGGCCTTAGTTCTTCCTCTGTTAGAACTGATAAGTTGCTTGACAGATCTAAAAGATATTCTATAAAATTAAGTAAGTTTAAATAACTTAAATGATAAATAAAATATTAAATAGATAATGTAAATTAAATATAATGGCAGGCATTATATTAAAATGTAATACAGAAAATGGTCACTGCAAATGAACATAATACCGTTTTTTTCATGCATGTCATTAAAACTTAACTGCCCTTCACAACAGAAGAAAACCTTGTCTCCTCCTTCTACCCTATATATCTATCTAGACAGACCTACCTACCTATCATCCATGCAGCCATCCATCCATCCATCTGTCCGTCCGTCCATGGAGACAGGGTCTTATTCTGTCACCCAGGCTGGAGTGCAAGGGTACAATCATAGCTCACTGAGCTCAGCCTCCAACTCTTGAGCTCAAGTGATCCTCCCACCTTAGCTTCTGGAACTACAGACAGGCACACAGCCAACATGCCTGGCTAATTAAAAAAATTTTTTTTTGTAGAGATGGGGTCTTACTGTTTCCCAGGCTGGTCTCTAACTCCTGGCCTCAAACAATCCTCTCACCTTAATCTCACAAAGTACTGGGATTACAGGTGTGAAGCACTGATCCTGGCTTGTAACTTGTTACTTTAAACCTAAGACATTAAAAAGGATACTCTTTATTTAGTACATTTTTTTCTATCCTACTTTTCAACAAAGAGAACTAGAGAAATGCCAAGTAGACTATATTGGCATATAAAAAATTAAATTTCAAAATTAAATTGAAAGACTGTCCCTTCCATTGAAATACGAAATATTTTAACTTTCAATGATCTGAAAACAGCCAGAATTATCTCATATAATGCCATTTATCACAAAAACTATAAAGTCAGTGTAAAGCAAAATATGAACACAGAAGCAATTCTGCCTTATTAAGGGCAACAAATCAAAAAAATATATAGTCATCCATAAATGCTAAAGAGGGAAAGATAAAACAGTTTAAATAAATAAAAGATCTATGATAACAAGGGCCATTCATGACTCATAATGACCTAAAAAATTAGCAGGGCGAGGTGGTGGTCACTTGTAAGCCCAGCTACTCGAGAGGCTAGGGCACAAGAATCGCTTGAACTGCTTGAACCCGGGAGATGGAGGCTGCAGTGAGCTGAGACTGTGCTACTGCTCTCCAGTCTGGAGGACAGGGTGAGACTTTCCACCATTTAGAGACTTGCTTTGTCTAGGGTTGAAATATATTTTTGATGAATTTGTTCCAATTGAGATGACAGGACAGAAATCCAGCACTTAAGAACATTTAAGTCCTAAGGAATGGGAGGTTCTATTTCTAGGTAAAAACAAAGAAACATTCTAATCTCCTCAAAATACAGTCATGTGCTGCATAATGGCATTATGGTGAACTGCATATATGACAATGGTCTCATGAGATTATCATACCATATTTTTACTGTATTTTTCTATGTTTAGATATATAAATATCTACCATTGTGTTACAATTATCTACAGTATTCAGTACAGTAACATGATATACAAGTTTGTAGTCTAGGAGCAATAGGCTATACCATACAGCCTGGGTGTGCAGAAGACTGTATGTACCATCTGGATTTGTGGAAATACATGCTATAAGATTTGCAAATCACCTAAAAATGCAGTTCTGAGAATGTATCCCTGGTGCTGTGTGACACAATTGTATTAAGTTAAATGCCAAAGCTAAATTAACTCTTCAGTGTAAAATGAGTATCAATAACTAGAACTGGAGGATAGCATAAAATTTCAATACAGCATAGAGTTTAAAAACACAGACTCTTGAACTTGACTCTTACAAGTTGTATATCGTCAAGCAAGTTACTTCCCCTCACGGAACTTCAATCTCATCTGGAAAACAGGAATAACAATCCCTCTCAAGAGTGTTGAGAACATTTAAGAACATTTATGCAAGGTATATAAATATCAATAATAGCTATGCTCTGTCACCCAGACTGGAGTGCAGTGGTGTGATCATAGCTCACTACAGCCTCAAACTCCTGGATTCAAGCAATTCTCCCACCTCAGCCTCCTGGGGAGTTGAGACTACAGGTGTGTGTCATAACAGCCAGTTAATTAAATTTTTTTTTTTTGTAGAGACCAAGTCTTGCTCCTTCCTAGGCTGGTCTTGAACTCCTAGTCTAAAGTGATCCTCCGTCCTAGGCTTGTAATGGTGGGATTACAAGCATATGCCACCACATTCAGCCCTCCTTATTTTTATTTCTGACTTTATGGCAAAGTTTTCGGGTTATCATTTAGGCCAAAAAATTTTAAATCTTTTTTTTTTTTTTTTTTTTTTTTTTTTGAGACGGAGCCTTGCTCTGTCACCCAGGCTGGAGTGCAGTGGTACAATCTTGGCTCACTGCAACCTCCGCCTCCCAAGTAGCTGGGACCACAGGCATATGACACCATGCCTGGCCAATTTTTGTAGTTTTAGTATAGGTGGCGTCTCACCATGTTGGCCATGCTGGTCTTGAACTCCTGACCTTGTGATCCGCCTGCCTCAGCCTACTGAAGTGCTGGGATTACAGGCATGAGCCACTACACCTGGCTCATTTTTTAAGTTTAAAGCATTCATAAAACCTATCAAAGTTTGATGGTAGTGGGCGTGGGAGATATGGTGGTACCAAATATTATATGTAGTAGAGCTACTGGACCCTAGACAATCTAATTGAACCTTTAGCTTGTATCCTGTCAACAAATATCCCTGGAAGGGAATGACTGAGAAACTCTCATGATCTCCAACGTAGCCTGTGCTAAGAAAATTCCAGTAATTAAATAGTTCTTACAATGAGATGAATCTGCCTCTAATATCCACTCACTGGTCCTATCTAGTTCTACCTCCTGGGATTACCATGGTCTAAATCTAACCACTCCTTGTCAGAGCATTCCTTGAATTTATGACTGTTCCCACTTTCTCTTTGAAGCTAAATACTAGGGTTCCTTTTTAACACTTCTTCGTATTTCAAGTCCTCTTTTCATGCTCTAGCTGCTTTCCTCCATACCACCTTGAATTTAGTAAATATTAAAGCAGCGCCCAGAATGAAACATAATACAGTTTAAAAAAAATGGGAAATGGGAAGCAGATCAGGATTATGACCCTCTTCTTCCTATTCTAATGATATACTTGAATACAATCTAAGATTTCAGTTCCCTTTTGGACTGTTCCATCATTCAGTCTACTACATATTGTAATTTCAATGACTAAAACCTCCTTTTCCATAATCAAAGATCATTTGGTATCCTGATCCTACCATTTCAACATATTATTTATCTCCCCAACTTCATTATCATCTGCAAATTTAATCAGTACACCATCAGTGTCCTCATCCATATCATTAATTAGAAGACATGCCAAGAACAGAACCCTTTCAGTCATCAGTGGAAACAATCTATTTGTCAGCCCTCTCTGGGTAAGGCTGCTCAGGCTAAGTCCCTCACACTGAACTATCATTTTGCCCATATTTCTCCCTCATACTGAACTATCATTTTGCCCATATTTCTCCCTCATACTGAACTATCATTTTGCCCATATTTCTCCATCTTACAAGGACCTTATGTGAAGCTGTCAAAATCCTTGTTGAAATAAAAACTTGGTATTTTCAAAGAATTATTTTGCTCTAATAAATTTTTTTAAAAAAGAAATTAGTTCATTTAAATCAGTGACATTTAAACTTTTTAGCAGTAAACACTTTTTGTTCAAACAAAATCTTCCCAGGAAACATAAAATTAAACACAGCTTATCAAAAATATTTTATATACATTTATCTTATATTTTTAAAATTATCTCATTACAGAATTGTCCAACTTGTGTTCTGTCATAATAGGTTTTCTAATGGTTTTCTGGTAATTATCAATGGGATATTATCAATATTACCACCCAATAAACATTCAAAGTGAGTTTTACTTTTTATTTTTATTTTTTTAAAGATGGGGTTTCACCATGATGGCCAGGCTGGTCTTGAACTCCTGACCTCAGGTAGTCCACCCACCACGGCCTCCCAAAGTGCTAGGATTACAGGCACGAGCCACCGCGTCCAGCCCAAAGTGAATTTTAATGTGAAAAGCTTTGAAAGTTCCACATTAAAGGAAACTGGTAAACTTTAACTCAAAAATTATATATTTTTAAATTATTTATTTATTTTGAGATGGAGTCTCGCTTTGTTGCCCAGGTTGGAGTGCAGTTGCATGATCTCGGCTCACTGCAACCTCTGCCTCCCAGGTTCAAGCAATTCTCCTGTCTCAACCTCCCCAGTAGCTGAGATTACAGGCGCCTACCACCATGCCCAGCTAATTTTTTTGTATTTTTAGTAGAGATGAGGTTTTATGTTGGCCAACCTCCTGACCTCAAGTGATCCACCTGCCTCGGCCTCCCAAAGTGCTAGGATTACAGGTGTCAGCCACCATGCCCAGCCTATTTACTTTAAATGACAGGTTCTTACTCTGTCACCCACGCTGGAGTGCAGTGGCTCACTGCAGCCTCCAGAGTATCTAGGACTACAGGTGCACACTACCATGCCCACAGACATGCTGTACACAGGTTGCCCAAGCTGGTCTCCAACTCCTGGGCTCATGCAATCCTTCCATCCTGCTGAGATTACAGGCCTGAACCACCACACCTGGCCCAAAATTATACTTAAAATTTGAAGCAGGTGTGGTGGCCCACACCTGTAATCCCAGCACTGTGGGAGGCTGAGGTGGGCAGATCACTTCAACCCATAAATTCAAGATCAGAGATTAGCCTAGGCATCATGGAGAAACTCCATCTCTACAAACAAACAAACAAACAAACAAACAAACAAACAAACAAACAAAAAGCTAGGTGTGGTGGCGTGTGCCTGTAGTCCCAGCCACTCTAGGGGTTGAGGTCGCAGAGTAACTTGAGCCCAGAAGGCAAAGGCTTGCTGTGAGCCGAGATCATGACACTGCACTCTGGCCTGACTGACAGAGGGAGAACCTGTCTCAAATAAATAACTACATAAAATTTAAATCAAACGTTTAAGATATCTCCAAAACCAAACATTATGAAGACTACTGATCTACATGACATTTTTTTGTGTGGGAATCTGCGATGATTTTCATTAATAATCATAACAGCAGTTACTTCACATATTTGAAATGTACTAGTTACTTTACCTAAATTCTCATTTAATTCTCACTCTAATGTCACAAGAGGAGCTAATTAATTCTGAGGAAAAGAATGCTCAAAACACCAAGTAACTTGACTGCAAGCCATTAAGTGGTGAAAGCAATTTTCCAACCCAAGTGCTTCCAACCTTATATAATCCACACATGCCACTGGTAATGCAGCTTCTCAAACCTTGCTAAGTCTTTACAAATCTAATTGGTGCAATTAAAGTTGCTGCACAGCAAGTACTGCTGCCTTCCCTTTAAAATTTGGAACATTTACCTCTTTCCATTCTACTCACAAAGATGATTTAAAAATCTCACATGCAAGATTTTCTCAGCATATAAAAATATACAGGACAGAATGCCTGAACACAACTTAGAGTAATTTTTTTTTTTTTTTTAAACAGAGTCTCAATGAGTTGCCCAGGCTGGAGTAATGCAGCACAATCACACCTAACAGCAGCTGGACCTTCTAGGGTCAAGTGATCCTCCCATACCCCAGTAGCTGGGACTAGAGGCACTGGCCACCATGCCTGGCTAATTTTCTTTTTTTTGTAGGGATGGCGTTTTGGCATGTTGCCCAAGTTAGTCTCAAACTCCCGAGCTCAAGCAATCCTCCTGCCTCAGCTTTCCGAGTAGCCGGGACTACAGTTATGCAACACCATGTCTGGCTGATTTTATATTTGTAGAGATGAGGTCTCCCTATTATCCAGGCTGATTTCGAAATCCTTGACTCAAGTGATCTGCCCTCCTTGGCCTCCCAAAGTGTTGGGATTATAGGTGTGAGCCACTGTGTCGGCCAACTCTGGGTAATTACTTAGAAAGCTTCACTTATCTTGACCTTCAAGTTCCTTTTGCCTAAAATACATTGTTTTAACTGTATTTTATATCATCCTGCTAGTTTCATTTTTTGCTTGTGAGTCTCCCCGTTGTCCAGGCTGGAGTGCAGTGGCATGATGTTGGCTCACTGCAAACTCTGCCTGCCACGTTCCAGAGATTCTCCTGCCTCAGCCTCCCCAGTAGCTGGGATTATAGTTGTGCACCACCACACCCAGCTAACGTTTTTGTATTTTTAGTAGAGATGGGATTTCACCATGTTGGCCAGGCTGGTCTCAAACTCCTGGACTCAAGCAATTCACCTGCCTCAGCCTCCCAAAGTGCTGGGAAAACAGGCATAAGCCATCACACCTGGCCCATCCTATTTACAATTTTAAATGTAAAATTCCCCCAGGTGTGGCGGCTCACACTGTAATCCCAGTACTCTGGGAGGCTGAGGCGGCAGGAATGCTTGAGTCCAGGAGTTGGAGACCAGCCTGGGTGACACCGTATCTCTACTAAAAATACAAAAAAAAAAGAAAAAAAAAATTTAGCTGGGCGTGATGGTGTACACCTGTTAGTCCCAGCTACTTGGGAGACTGAGGGGGCAGGATTGCTTAAGCCCAAGCAGCTGAGGTTGCACTGAGGTTGGGCCACTGCACTCCAGCCTGAGTGACAGACTGAGACCCTGTCTCAAAAAGATGAATATAATAGGATGGGCACGGTGGCTCATGCCTGTGATCCCTGCACTTTGGGAGGCGGAGGTGGGTGGATCACCTGAGGTCACAAGTTCCAGACCAGCCTGGTCAACATGGCGAGACCCTGTCTCTGCTAAAAATACAAAAATTAGCTGGGCGTGGTGGCAGGTGCCTGTAATCCCAGCTACTCAGGAGGCTGAGAATAGCCTGAACCTGGGAGGCAGAGGTTGGAGTGAGCCCAGACTGTGCCATCACATTCCAGCCTGGGTGACAAGAGCAAAACTATCTCAAAAAAAAAGAAAGAAAAATAAATAAATATAAAATCCACAACAAAGCCACAAGACATGAGAAAGCAAAAATAAAAAAATCTCCAAGAACATTATAGAAAAAAGCTAATTTTTTCAAATGGGAAGTCTAATTTCTGCAGAAAATGGAAGTGAGTAAAGGCGTTCTGAGTGATGCGCCACAAATGTATTAGATAAATGTCACAATCTCCTACTAAATATATATATATGTAACTTTTTTTAACCGACTTGTTAATGCTTTAGCCCCATAAAGAAGTATTAAGTCTTATAAGGCACTCCTTATTTCCAACACTCAAGTTACTATATTTTTACAACTTACCATGTTTCGTTTCACCATATGGGAAAATGTTTTAAAGTCACACACAAATTTCAATGAGCATAAGATAAAGTATTTGATAAATAATGTCGGCTAGGTTAGATTTTTCCCAATGGAAGTTTAGCGTAAAACCTATGCAACTAGGGACAGAGAAGCCTCCAATATGTGAGACTGAAGGGGTCTCAAATGTGCAATTACTAAGTAGAGCCCCATGGTCTTGGAAACCTCGGTCGTATCTTCCAAACTGTCTAACTCAACCACTAGGAACAAAGCTGTAGCCTGACAAAGTTAGTTTTATTGACTCAATACAATGAAGGACAAGCACATCAGACAAGTGTGGAGCATCTCACGTAACACAAAAAGTTACAGAATTTTGGGGAAGGGTAGGACTAAGATAAATGAAGCAGTGTGTTGGCAGACCAAAAGCACAGAACTGTGTTAAAGGGGTCAACATCAGGTCTGGGCTGCAGAGTGGAACTAAGCTCCTATTTCCTGGGAAAGAAGTTAAGATAGATGCATTACTTTCTGTTTAACAACCCTTTATTCAAAGCTCTGAAGCTGTAAATCAAGACTAGTTCTCTGTGTCAAAATGACTTAGATCTTCCTAACAAAAGTATGACGTTTCATTTTTACTGATATAATTCCAAACAGTAAAGTTTCTTATAGTCTCTGATTTTACAGAATCCAGTTTCTCTGTAAGAAAGCAGCAGTCACTCAAGTAAGAGAGGTTATCAATCTCTAGAGCTGCAGCAAGTCCTTGGAAGACAGGCAACCCTGTGTTATCGCAGCATTAGAAACAGCAGGATGGACTTTTTCAGTGAAGCTAATATTTGGTTTCTTGAGTAGTTCATATTTAGTTTCTTGAGTATTTCATTTCCTAAGTCATTTTATTGTGACCTAGAACACTCTAACAAAAGGTAGCTGGAAAGGAAATCTCCCTGAAGATCACTTTGCTTAGCACATAACTGAACAGATAACACAATTCAAATAATAGATAATATCCAGGAAGCACCTGAGAACTGCAATACCTAGTTGAAACACTCTTAAGCAGCCTGTGATCTCTTCATTTAAAGTGTTTCAAGGCCTACAATTATGACCATTTAAACAGCAGTTCTTTTAAAACATGGCAATATAACCATCAATATGACTTCCTACAATCTAGACAGCAATAAAATTTTCCCAAGAAAACAAAGGGATGCCCAGTTTGACCAAACTGGTCTTGGGCTAAATAAAATGTTTCCTCCTATTGTGTACAACATGTGAGGCTCCTAGCTACAGTCTCCAGTCTCAACAATCCAAAAAGCTACTTCTGAATATAGAGTAGTAAGGTCACATTTCTCTGTACAGCTAAGAATTGTTTTAAAAATGCAAATTTAACACTTTTCAGCATGCTCAATACTTTTAAGTTCGTTTGCAAAGTAACCCATTTGGCTATGCAGACTGAAATCATACAACTAGAGGGACATTCACGTAGACTGTAAGAGGCACAGTACCCCAGAGCTACAGAGTATGGTGACTTTGTTATGTTTTTGAGAAAAACAGGCCATAAAACCCCAAAAAGCAAAATCGTTTACTCAAAGTTAGCTTTCTATTTCTTAATGGTGTTTTTCGGGCTGGAAGAAGCCAGTGAGAAAAAGCTTGAAAAACTGTAAAATGCTTTGTAACTGCAAGGTACTATTACTCCAGTGGAATTCAACATCTCCATTATATAAACCTAGAAGCAGCTGAAATCTGTTTCCCGATACCCAGGGCTTCTTTTGTTGTGCTAGGATTACCTTTCCCCAAGAATTAGTTTTAATCTCTAATTGACTTAAAACACTAAAAACTCAGCCACTTAACCTATTTGTAACCTTTGTCAAGTAAATCCTCTCCTAATTTTTTAATGCGTGAAGTTTTACAATAGGTATTAAACCTTTTTCAAATGCAATAGTTTTTCCTTTAGTCTCTCAGTATGTTGACTCACACAGACTGTTTTGCTCTTGGGACAAACTCCACCTGTCTCATGTATACATATATATATATTATATATATATACATATATAATATATATATGTATATATACATAATATGCATATGTATATATAAAATATCTATGTATATATGTATGTATAAAATGTGTGTATATATATTATATATACGTATTTTTAGTATATTCATGACATTCAAGATCACGTGTATCTTTTAATACAGTTAAGTTCTCACTTAACATCATTGATAGGCTCTTGGAAACTGTGGCCTTAAGCAAAATGTTGCAGGAGACCTTTCTCATCAACATTATAACAAAACATCATTCAAGAACCTGCTTACTGTGTATCATTTTGCTTAAAGTTGGAAGTTTCCAAGAGCCTACTGATGACAGTGAGTTGCTGTACTCATTGATTTCAGTTAGCTAATCGTCTGTTTAGCATTTTTGCATCTATATTTTTATGTAAAATAAACCCCTCATTTCCTTTTTGTCCTTTAGGTGGCTTTGGAATCACCCAGTCAAGGGGAAATGCCCTCATATTTTGAAACGTATAAACTTAATGCCACTATTTTTCCCCCTGCAAAGACTCACACTAAATACTTCACTAGATTTTCCTCCCGTCAGGTGTATCTCCCCTTAACCTCTTAACATACTCTCCTCTTCTTCCGAAGAAAAGTTCTATTATGAGCTTAACTCCCTCCAAAGAAGACAAAGTGTACCCTGTGACAATATCACATTGAAAAGATCACGAACTGGCTTTGGGTTGTTCACACAAGGATTCAAATTCCTGCTTCATCTCTTAATAGTTGGGTGAACTGTGTCAGTTACTTTATTTATCTTAGCCTCAGGACTAACCTATGAAACGAGCATCATATATGCCTTGTGCATGATTTTGAAATATGTATAAATTACCTGGTGAAAATATTTAGCGCCTAATAGTTGCTCACCAATTGATAATTCTATTAAGTCTGGAAGTGATTTTTTTTTTCAGCTCAAGCTATTAAATGTCCTCAATGACTAACCAACAATTTAGAAATCCAAAAAGTTATGAAGATTAAGAATTTTCATAACTTACATGGTGGCAAAACATGACAACCTAAACATGAGGCTTTTTATAGTCTTAGTGTGAAAACCCCTAAGATCATTAGAGCTATAAATGTGTGTGTTCATAGGAGTACTACCCTAAACTAGCAATCGTACATTACTACTATACGGTACATGCATCCTGTTGCCTTTGGGAATTCCCAGTTTTTCAAAAAATTTAAAAACACATATGGCCCCAATGATTTCAAACTAGGAATGTGGTCCTCTAATACATTCTCCGTAGAATCAACTACTGTAAAAACAAATAGTAAAAAGGAGAATGGCTAAGATTTATGTAGTCTCAATCCAGCCTTGTTATTACTTCTACACTTTAACTCCTTGGGTTCAAAGTCATCACTAGCGAACTGAAGGAACTGGACTTAAGTTCTTTCTTACTGTTTTTTTAATTTAGTACTTTTAATTTCCTCTCTCGGCCTGGGGAACACGGCGAAACCCTGCCTACAAAAAATTAGCCAAGTGTGGTGGGCCACACCTTTAGGCCCAGCTACTGGAAAGGCTGAGGTGGGAGGATCAGCTGAGTATGAAAGGTAGAGGATGCAATGAGCCTGTGATCCCACCACAGAACCCCCATCTGGGTGACAGTGAGACAGATCCTGTCTCAAAAAAAGGAACTCTGAAAATTATTTTAAATACTGAGTTGAGCAAAAATGCTCATCTTAAACATTTTGGCTGTTTTTCCTATAATGTTTTATACAGAGTGCTAAAAATCAATGCATATAGAATATGCACCATCGAGGAGATATTAAATAAAAAAACTTGACCATCTTCACACCGAACACTAGGCAAGAAAGACTGGTACTGTGGAAAAAATGCTAGTTTTGTATTCAGATCTGGGTTCAAACGTTAAATCTGCTATTACAGTTCTACAACAGTAACATATTTTTTTTTGAGACGGAGTTTCGCTCTTGTTACCCAGGCTGGAGTGCAATGGCGCGATCTCGGCTCACCGCAACCTCTGCCTCCTGGGTTCCAGCAATTCTCCTGCCTCAGCCCCCCGAGTAGCTGGGACTACAGGCACGTGCAACCATGCCCAGCTAATTTTTGTATTTTTAGTAGAGACGGGGTTTCACCATGTTGACCAGGATGGTCTCGATCTCTTGACCTTGTGATCCACCCGCCTCGGCCTCCCAAAGTGCTGGGATTACAGGCGTGAGCCACCGCGCCCGGCCAACAGTAACATATTCTTTAAGCTTGTTTTGTCATGTTACATGGTGATTTTAAAAAAATTTTAAACATTGTAATTTTCAGATAATTAATTACATGTATGTTGAGCAAAAGTGAATACTTTTCTTATAATATTAACATCCTGGCCAGGCGCGGTGGCTCACCCCTGTAATCCCAGCACTTTGGGAGACTGAGGTAGGTGGATCACTTGAGGTCAGGAGTTCAAGACCAGCCTGGCCAACATGGTGAAACCCTGTCTCCACTAGAAATACAAAAATTAGCTGGGTGTGGTGGTGGGCGCCTGTAATCCCAGCTACTCAGGAGGCCGAGGCAGGAGAATCACTTGAACCTGGGAGGCAGAGGTTGCAGTGAGCCGAGATCACGCCATTGCAGTCCAGGCTAGGGGACAAGAGGGAAACCCCATCTCAAATAAATAAATAAATAACTTTGTAAATTAAATTATGTAAGATATCTTTGATGGCTTATCTTTGAAGGAATGATGTCACTTTGGAGGAAAGTGACATGTAATTTAAAAAAAGCACAGATCCAAGGTTAACTCTCTCTCACACACACGCACACACACACAAACACAGACACACGTAGAGAATAAGAGAGTGAGCCAGTCTCATCTACAACCATATTAAACTTGTGTCTTCGTGTATACATTTGGTAACAAATTTTGAACTTGAATTTTCAAGTTTTTAGGTTTTCCCTTTTCAAGTTTCTAG
Source organism: Alouatta palliata (assembly GCA_004027835.1). Taxonomy (NCBI): domain Eukaryota; kingdom Metazoa; phylum Chordata; class Mammalia; order Primates; family Atelidae; genus Alouatta; species Alouatta palliata. The sequence continues at coordinate 13,803 of PVKV010004652.1, forward strand.
GACTTCTTGAAACAAATTGTTTTGAGGGAGAGAATATTAATTTTTAGAATCCAGGCATGGCCCAAACAATTCTCTTTGAAAAGGAAGCAAACTGGAATCTTGGGAAAGCTGTTAGTTCTCAACATTACTTATAAACTTGACAAACAATAAAATAAATTTTACAACAACTTGTAAGAGCTTATGTTTTCACATCTAAATTTTCAATGGTAAGATTCCTTATCTCAAGTGTTAAACAAAAGACAAGTATCAAGCACACGTAGGTTACAAAGAAAAGCAAAAAGATTAATTTGATTGATCTGGATCACTTTCAGTAAGGGAGGAGGCTCTCTGGAGAGTGTAACAAAGCTGAATTTCAAGAAATCCGGTTTCTAGTCTGGGCAAGTCAGTAAATCTGAGCTTTCTCACCTCTTACAAGTAATGGCATTTTTCTTCCTTCCTCACAAAGTTGACTCATGAAAGCACTTTGAAAAGCTAAAAATGTTATACACTATGTTCTTTAATCAGTATTAACTTTAATATTGATTGGGCAGAAGGTACAGTGATCATGAGGGTGGGGACAAGCAGAACTGGAATTGGGAAATCTAGGTTCTTGGCCCCACGTTTGCACCTGCTAGTGTGTGATGCAACGCACCTCACTTATTCAGGTCCCCATTAAACTGGCTTTAATAAAGTGAGTTTCCCTAAACCTCTTCCTAGCTCCAAGACTGTCATTTTAAGCTATTAATTTGAATCCAAGGTCTAAAATATTTGAGCTCTCATTCAGAAGTCAGCCCCTGTAAAGGGTAAAGACAGCAATCTTGTATGAACAAAGTTACTTAAACATAACAGGCTAGACACAGGTCTATCCAAAATCATGCAGTAGCCAACAGGCCCACCATACCCTTCATTTGGAAATTGATGTTAAGGTGCCATTAGTACATTTCCAAATGCTCTTAAAATGTTTAGGTTCATATTAAAATAAAAATGAATACTTATGGTAAAAAGAGAACCAGAAAAACTGGAAAATTATACAAAGGCCTAAGGGCAGAAATACCCCAAAAGAAGACACAGTGACAATATTTTCATACTTGTGCTTTTTTGTTGTTTTTAAAACAAGGCCGATCATTCTGAAATCAGGTCAATGTCTATCACATTTTTTTTGTTGATGTTAAATGCACTAAGGTAATATAGATTCTTCAATTACACTTTGAAACAACAGTATTGCCCTAAGTCAGGACTTTTTTATTGCAAAATTTAACAAACCACCAAACTCAAGTTTAATTATTTCTGCTTTATTATTGGTCATGAATAAAGACTTCTTTTAAAAAATAATTACAAAGAGAATTTACGACTAAAATATATCCGGTAACCAACTTGCTCTGAAATTAATAATTTGAAAACGGCAAAAACAAAAAACAAAAAAACCCAAAACACAAAATAACAAAAAACCCCACAACATATAAACATCGCTCTTCAATTAGGGGCAATAAACAAGGTCAAAATTATTTTAAACACCACACTAAGAAAAAAGTTGTCCAGAAATCCCAATGCCTCAAAAAAAAAAAAAAAAAAAAACTCATAGAATATGCTTAATATATATATCCCCACATGGTAATATTAAAAATCCAAGTTTCCAGTAAAATGTTCTGTTCATGTTCCAATACCTAAATCTGGAAAAACAAATTCAGGCAGATGAGATAAGAAAGTCACTACAATAAAATAAAATCAAAACTTAGTGAACTAAAGTTTAAAAGGTGGAGAAAAAAAATAACCTAATTTGACCACACTCTAATTACTTCCAGAAGACAAAAGATTCAATCCAGATAAATCTTCATTGTCTATTTTACCTGATCCTAAAGAAAACATTCCATGTGAGTTAATGGGATAAATCGGTCAAGTTTCATGCCAAAAAAAGTTATGCATACTATACTCTGAAAGAGCTATCCAGATTCCTTGCCGAAAGGCCAGCATACTTTCATAGCAGATACAGTGAGTTACCACGGATACTGGTTGAAGCTGCAGCAGCTCTTTCTCCTCGTTCCCACCCCGCGTGTAGGAGTACGCAGTCCCATACCACCACCAGCTGGAGGATGGTCTAGTCTGGAGACAGAACAGTGTAGAACAACAGGGTCCCAAACCTCTCTTTAGAACTCTAATTAAAGATACTTCCATTTCCCACACAACTTGGAATGAAGAGGAAGCAACGACTGTTAAAACATTTAAAAACTAAGCCTTTATCTATTTATTTAGAAAGCACACTATGCAAAGAAGCCATTTCCTTACATTAAAAGTAATATTTATTTGCAACAGCTCTCCTTTTTAAGGCCTCAACAGATTGGACTAAACCACACCCCTCCATAAATGGCACATTCCATACAATAGCCCGGAGGATGGCATAGGACGATTCCACCGACCACTGGGGGAACAGCAAACTTGTTGAAATTCCGAGAATGAAGTCTGATGGTTACCCGAACCTAGCCCTTTTATTACTAAAGTCACTCGGGGACGAGAGGTTACAAAAATATCCCGAGACGCGTACGCGGGTGAGTGGAACGAGAACCACACGGGATTTGGGCCGTGCTGTTAACCCGCACCTCCCTGAATACTGACATTTTCCCCGAGGAAGGACATTTCTAGTCGGAGAGAAAGAGCGAACTTTGGGGTTAACTCTCTCAAAACTCTGAGGTGGGGAGAGAGGCAGCGGCCCATTATTTTCCAGGATCCAGTCCCGAACTCTCACTTTTGCCCGGGGGGAGTAAAAACGGGTCCCGCCCACGCTCGGCCCGATCCGGGAGGCGGGGCCTGCAGCGACCCCGAAGTACAGACTCGAGGCCCTGTGGCAGTGCTGCCCCTCCCCCTTTGCCTGGAACACCCCCGTCCGCTAGAGAAATAGGGCTCAGGGCCCCCACCCCCGCGCCAGTCGCTGGGGGAAGGGGCATTACGGTGCCTCCGCCCCTCCTCGGTGAAGGCGGGGAGTGGAGCCAGTCCGCCCGCCTCCCCGCGCTGGCTCCGAGGGGACGGCCCCGAGGAGGTGGGGCCTCTTGGGGGCGCTGACTTCACACCCCTCCCCCTCCGGCCGCTGGCGGTTCAGGGACACCCCGCCCGCTCCAGTGCGACGGGTGGGGGAGGCAACTGAGCAGACCGGAGCCCTGCAGCGGCGCGGGGCGGGGAGGGGCGCGCGCACAGGCGCGCAGCCGCCACCCCCGCGCGCCAGCAGGGCCCCCCACGCTTCAGGGTGCGCGCAGGCCCCGAAAGGGAGAAGGCCGCGCGTGGCACTGGGGATGGACGACTCTAGCTTTGTGTCCCCCACTCTTTCACCACTCGCCCCCCAGCCCCCTCCAACCCGCTCCAGGCCTCAGACTCCGCACTGACCTGACAGGCCGCGACATGTTCGCTGTCGAAACAGGACCGAGTCGAGAAGCCAAAGACCAGGACCCCCCCCACCCCGCGCGCTCGGCGCCCCACCCCCCCCGAACTTCAGCCGATGGGACCGCTGCCGCCGAACCCCGAGCTGCAGGCTTCTCAAACTCCGCTGCTCTTTGGTTCAGGGCCCCTGGAACAGACGAGCCCCCCGCTCCCCCGTCTCTTCAAAATGGATGAATCAAACCAGCCGAAAATGCGCCAAAGCCGCCGTGCAACCAAACCCACTAGCGTTTGTGCGCTCCTCCCCAACACGCCCGCTCATTGGCGACTTCTGCCAGATGCGCCCAGATCATTAGCCCGTTTGAATCATCACGTCTCCCAGGCCCCGCCCTGCTCTCTGATAGGCTCCACCTTCACCGTGGGGTCCTGTTAGTCAAGATGCTCTGAGAGCGCAAGGCCGCAAAACAAAAATGGTCGCTGCTTAGCCCGCCCCCTGGCTTCCACTCCAGAGTTGCAGATTCGTCTTGAGCCGTATCATAGAAAGGCTGGAAAAAAAGATTTATATTGGGTTCAGCGTTGTTCAGTGTTCGTTTAGTAGTGTTTCATCTCGTCTGCCTTGATCACCTAGAAAATCCTCTAATAGCAAAACCCGTGGGATGGACAGCAGATTCGTCACTAAGGGGCTGCTACAGAATTGGAGGGAAATACCTTAGGTTCAAAAAATTTGACCTTAAACCTGTAAGCCCCTTACAGTGGCTTCAGCATTAACCCTCAGGGACCTAACCAGGCTGCTGGAGTAGAGAGGCAGGATCATAATTAAGGAATATCTTCACCCCCAATTTCCACTCTCCATTCTGGACCTTGAGATCCACTTCAGGGTCATTAAAGTCCTAGTCTGGTACATTACTATTTTAAGAAAAGAGTCAGGTGTGCAATAACTAAAAGCATGAGCTCTGGGTCCACAAGGTATTTCAGTTGGAATCCCAGGTCCACTACTTAATAGTAGTACAACTTTCCTTCTCTGTGCCTCATTTTTCTCATCTGTAAAATGGGAAACAACGGTACCTAAAGGCATAGGCTTATTGGTATTAAATGAGTTGATATATCTATCAAAAGCCTTTAGGATAGTCTCTGGCTCACAGTAAGTGCTATGTAACTGTTAAATTCAAGTTTTAAAAGATGATTCCATTCCTGGGTAGAGATGGGTGGAGCTGGCTCAAAACTCTTTCAGTTCTATTGATTTACTCTTGTACTTTGAAAAACCAAACCAAACAAAGACTCTTTCAAGTCATATAACTGAAAATAAGGCACATCATTTCATTTAAATCCGTGAACATTTGTTGAATGCCTAGCACTGTCAAGGCAGAGCTCAGGATCCCTATGGTAATGGCTAAGGCTGAGCCTGCCATTGAAAATAGAGGTCAATCCCTGCCACAGTCAGAACGTTAATAACCCACTGAAGATACACTTCCCAAACAACAACAAAAAAACACACCACATCTGCCTTCTGAAAGTCTCCCTTTGTTAAATCTGGCTTCTCGAAAAGAGAATAGCACAGTCCATTAGTGAAGCATTAAACAAATTAATATATTTTGTCTCTTCCATATCATTCCACCCTCTGCCTGCCTTATTTTTATTTTTATTTTTGTGAGACAGAGTCTCATTCACTGTGCTGCCCAGGCTAGATTGTAGTGTCGCAGTCTCTGCTCACTGAAACTTCCACCTCTCGGGTTCAAGGGATTCTCCTGCCTCAGCCTCCCAAGTAGCTGGGATTACAGATGTACACTACCATGACCAACTAATTTTTGTATTTTTTAATGGAGACAGGATTTCACCATGTTGGCCAGGCTCGTCTCGAACTCTTGACCTCAACTGATCGGCCCACCTCGGCCTCCCAAAGTGCTGAGATTAAAGACGTGACCCACAACACTCCCAATTTTTAAATTGGTAACATAAATGTATCATTTTAACTGTCTCTAAGTGTGCAGTCATGTGCATTAACATATTCACATTGTATGCAACCATCACCACCATTCAACACCAGAACTTTCTCATTTTCCCAAACTGAAACTCTGTACCCATTAAATACTAACTCCCCACTCTTCCCCATTTCCCACAGTCCCTGGCAACCGCCATTTTGCTTTCTGTATGAACCTGACTGTTCTAGGAATCTCAGTTAGTGGAATCATACAGTATTTGTCCTTTTGTGATTGGCTCATTTCACTTAGCTTAATGTCATCCAGGTTTATTCATGTTGTAGCAAGTGTCAAAATTTCCTTTCTCTTAAAGGCTGAATAATATTCCATTGTATGTATACACTACATTTTGTTTATCCATTCATCCATCAATGGGCACTTGTTACTTCCACCTTATGGCTATTGTGAATGGTGCTGCTGGGCAAGGGGGGTACAAATATGTTTGAGTACCTGCTTTCCTTCCTGGATATATATCCAGAAAGGGAATTGCTAGATCATATGGCGATTCTGTTTAATTTTTTGAAGAATTGCCATAAAGATTCCCCATCAGCTGTATCATTTTACACTCCTACCAGCAATGCGCAAGTGTTCCAATTTCCCCATGTCCTTGCCAACTATTTTTTTGTAATAGCCATCCTAATGAGAGTCCATATATATATACATATATATATATATATGTATATGTGTATATTTTTTTTTTTTGACAGAATCTAGCTCTGTCACTCAGTCAGGAGTGCAGTGGCATGATCTCAGCTCACCGAAGCCTCCACCTCCCGGGTTCAAGCAATTCTTCTGCCTCAGCCTCCAGAGTAGCTGGGATTACAGGCGTACACCACCATGTCCAGCTAATTTTTGTATTTTTAGTAGAGACAGGGTTTCACCAAGTTGGCCAGAGTGGTCTTGAACTCTTGACCTCAAGTGATCCATCCACCTCAGTTTCCCAAAATGCTGGGATTGCAGGCATGAGCCACCACACCCAGCTCCATATATGTTTTGACTAAGTTTTTTTTTTTATCATACCTACTATTGTCAGAATGCCAGGGCAGAAACTTGGGTAGCAGAGTGATCACCAAGTAGCTTTTCTGGGGGCTCTTTTATTGGAACAAAGTGTTATTATTTTAGTAAATACTGTTATTTGGTATTGTGGGATGAGGAAGAGGAATTCTTGTTACTCATTTATTAGGTAGTGAACAGAAATGGCCATAGTCAACAAGTGCAGGCAGGTGGAAAGTTCAGAACAGGTCTTCAGGGTGTGGGCCTGATAGTGTAGTGCAAGGCCCATATACAAATGGCCACTGAATGAAGACTCTCCCCCTTCCAAGGTCAGGCTCGTATCCTACCTCTTGCTTCACTGCAGCTTCAGCTAATATCTTCCTTCCATTTGCTCATGTTTTCACTTAGTATTTCAACCAACACCGTCTCTCAGGAAGGAAATAACTTAAGACTTGAACTTCCAGTTTACTTTCTAGTGGATAAGTACAGAACTATGGCCAGTATTGTCAAAAGAACGTGGAATGCAGTCTCCAAGGTCAGTTCCCTCTAACCTGTCCCCCAGTAACCTGCCCTGTATACCTGTCTTATCCACAATCAATTTGCTGGAAACTGAAGAAAGACACTGATCATAGGATAGGTAAGGTTTTAGAAGCACTACCTGATAACGCTGAAGGGACAATATGTGTAATGAAGCTAGAAGAAACTATGAAAACAGAAAAGGTTCAAGAGAAAGAAAAGGCGGAGTTATTCCTTTTCCCTGGAAATGAAATCTTACAGGCTTTTAATCACAGTGCTTAATTTCCCCCTATTATTTTAGTTTTGTTTTGAGAAGTACCATTTTCCTTCTCTTTCATATATGTTAGACAGTAAGAACTGGCAATGTTGAGATGGTAAGACTGACGAGTCTTCCATATACCCAACAAAAACCTTTTTCCATCAAGGGCTACGCTGTAGCAGCTGGGAGCTTCAGAAAAATCTTTCAGCACTTTGTGCTGGGCACTTCCAGTTCTGTGAACTCATGAAAGTCAACCAACCAGGTCTAAAGGCAGACACTGCTTCCACTGACCACAGGACCACAGAAGGGTACCCCTCTTTGGAGATGCTGCCAGGAAGTTAAAGCTTCTCTAAATCTTTTTTTTTTTTAAATTTGTAGTTTTTAAACTTCTACCTCCAACCTGCTGGCTTTCTCTGTACCACCATTCTAGAATACAGGATGGGATAGAAGAACTGTATTAGGTTAGTCTCTCTGCAACCCCAGAGGCTGAGAGTAGCCTGCTTGGAGATAGGTCCATGATTAAAGAGGATATTTTCCCTTGTCTTCATTTTCTCCAGTGTATATTTCTTTGCTCCAGATTCCCAGCTTCCTCTCTACCTTGAATATTAAGAGCTAAGCTTAGGTGAATTGGCACTACTAAACAACAAAGATGTACAACTCGATGTCCAGTTTAAATTGAAGAAAAATGCCACAAGACTAACTTGCTGTTTTGCTCGACACCAATAAAATCCATAGAAAACTTGCCATTGTAACATTGAGGGAGACACAGCTTTATCTCTGTAAATCACTGTCAAATATTGTGCGGTGAGCACTGCTGAAAAGGGAGGCCCCAAGGTCGAATAAAAAGAGCACTGAACTTGTAATCAAGATTGTCTGTCTCTGAGCTCTGTAATTAACTACCTAGGCAACCTTTAGCAAATTTCAAACTCCCTGTGCCTCAGCTCCTTCATCTGTGTAATGGGGATAATTATACTGGTCCTTATCTACTTCACAAGGTTAGCATAACAAGAAAAAAAAAATGGGCTCACTTGTGAAAGTAGTTTGTAGACTGTGAAGCACTGTGAGAGGTAGAATGAGATCACATTCTCTTCACTCAAGGAAAAACCCAAATTCCAACAGCCGATTTATTCCTCCAACAGAACACAACCATCCCTGAATACTGGAAACAGTTAAAATCTGCTCACAGCTTCCAGATGGAGAAAAGGTGCAGTGATGAGGAGTGCTCACCATCAGCTTGCAGGACTGCGATGCACTTTCTCTTTCGCAGAGAGAGACATGACATTCTCTACCGCCTAGCTATTCCCAGGAGAATTAATCTATTCCAACCATGACCAAGTGGGCATGATTTCACTAACTAGTGCTAACTTTCTGCCTCTGTATGGGTTCCAGCTCAGTATCCCTAACTGCCTAACACGTATTTCCACTTGGATGTCCACAAGCTCAATTTATTTATGTCAAAAAAATAATCTTTCCCACTCACGTTATTTTCCTGACTCCATTCCTGTCCTCTGTATCATTTTCCCCTGTCAGTTTTATCGAGGTATAATTCACAAATAAAAATTGTACATATTTGAGCTGTACATCATGTTTTGATATATTATGAAATGATTACCACAATCAAGCTAATTAACATGTCCATGGCCTCACAGTTACCTTTTTTTTGGTGTAGTGAGAATACTTAAGATCTACTCTCCTGGCTGGGCACGGTGGCTCATACTTGTAATTCCAGCACTTTGGGAGACTGAGGTGGGCAGATCACCTGAGGTCAGTAGTTCCAGACCAGCCTGACCAACATGGTGAAAACCCATCTCTACTAAAAGTACAAAAATCACCAGGTGTGGTGGCAAGTGCCTGTAATCCCAGCTACTTGGGAGGCTGAGGCAGAAGAATTGCTTGAACCCGGAAGGCAGAGGTTGCAGTGAGCCGAGATCTCACCATTGCACTTCAGCCTGGGAGACAAGAGCAAGACTTCGTCTCAAAAAAAAGATCTACTCTCCTAGCAAATTTCAAGTATATAAAATATTAACTATTGTCACCATATTGTACATTAGGTCTCTAAAACTTGTTCATTTTATAACTGCAAGTTTGTGCCTTTTGACCATCATCTCCCCATTGTCCCCTCCCTCTGACCCCTGGTAACCACCCTCTACTCTCGCTCTCTCTCTTTTTTCTCTTTTTTTGAGACAAAGTTTCATTCTTGTTGTCCAGGCTGGAGTGCAATGGCTCCATCTCAGCCCACGGCAACCTCCACCTCCCGAGTTCAAGTGATTCTCCTGCCTCAGCCTCCCGAGTAGCTGGGATTGCAGGCATGTACCACCTTGCCTGGCTAATTTTGTATTCTTAGTAGAGACGGGGTTTCTCTATGTTAGTCAGGCTGGTCTTGAACTCTCAACCTCAGGCGATCCCTCCCACCTCGGCCTCCCAAAGTGCTGGGATTACAGGTGTGAGCCACCATGCCCGGCCTCTACTCTGTTTTACCATGAGATCCACTTTTCTGAGATTCTACCCACTGGATAAATGAGATCATGCAGTATTTGTC